>JAAEAF010012013.1:0-19338 GCA_011037195.1 Triatoma infestans | reverse complement strand
TTCTGCAGCAAGAGCACTGACGCGCCACGTGTTCACTCACAAAGGATGTGTGATTATTGCGCGGGAACCTCGTTGCTCTAGCACTGACATCTAGCGGTGATTCCGAGAACTTTTCAAACCACTCTCGTACTATGACTATAGGGAGGGTGCAGTTTGGAGAGGACTGTAGTACAGTGTCCGCCATGAACACACGAGGTGCATGCTAACTCATAATTACCCACACAATTGTGTATCAATATCAATATACCACGGTGGTGTAAGAGCATTTTCCCCAAATGGAAAGCTCCAAGTCCTGTGATTAGATTAGATTATTGTCGGATCATCTGGTATAACTTAATAACCTCATTGCATGTGTTTCCAAAAGAATTATAACACTTATCACATTAATATTTAACTGATTATGTTTAAGGAAAATTTATTCATTCTCATATTAATTTTAAAAATGAAAAATAAATAATTCAAGGACATATATTACATATTTAATAATATTTAATACTTTTTCCTCGATTCTATCCAAATAATAAAATTTGTTTACTTGGAAGGAAGCAATATTTACCTTTGATTTACCTTTTACATTTTTAAAGAGTTAGGAGCGTTTTTTATTGTATTTTTCCAGTGAAATGAAATTTAACATTGCTTAAATACCCGTAACAAGGTTGATATTTCACTTTAAAATTTAATTAAATTCTCGTTCAAATTAAATCTCATTCATTAATCTAGCCTTTAACATTACAAAGTACTGTCTCAACTAAATGTTAAACTAATCTATTTGATAAACTGTTCAAAATCTAAGAAACTAAATCCAAGATTTTCATTTCCAGAATTGTAACAATATTTAATAACAGTTGTATGAAGATCAAAATAAATAATGAATTTAATTTCAGTTTCTTTAGAAAAAAAAAACATAAAATTAAAAAGGAGCACAGCTTAATTAAAAAGATTAAAAAAGGTAAACAAGTAAATAAGAGATTATTAAAATCTAAAAAGCCTTGTGTTACATTAATTAAAAATATTTATAAAAATAAAGATAAGCTTTTCTAATATATTATTTCCATTTTTTCGCCATGAATGCTTAATAAATGAAACTTAAGAACTACAGATTCGTGAAGTTCCTATGCTGGAAACCACGATTACATTTCTTAAACAAAAAAAGTTCGTTAATTCATAACAAAAATTTAAAGCCTCTAGTGATCGATAATTTAATCCTTGCCGTACTAATAAATCCGTAGAGAGTTTTCTTTAATCATTGATACATAATTTAATTAAATTACGCATTAAGCTACCCCCTAAACCAAATACTATTTTATTGAAATCGCCTACATCTTTGTAAAGTTTATAGAACTATACAAATATTCTTCTAATAAATATTTTTACTTTCTCTTACTCCTCTCCTATTAAGGAGGAAGTATTGCGATCGTGCCAGATTTTCCAAAATTGCGTTTTCACCGGAAATACATGTTTTGGGGTCTACTGAGTATTAGCGAATGGTTTGTGTGTGTGTGTGTGTGTTGTGTTAGATTAGATTAGATTCTAACGGCGGAATTGGCTCTTCAGCCTGCGCCACCGCGACACCCCATGGATCTATTGTGGCACTACCCTAGTTGGAGGCCCTTCCCCGATCCTGTCCTTAACCGGACTGTGCTCCCAGTTGGTCAATTAAAGCACCTGCCATCAGAACACCCTCTCGAGTCTTGCTTGCCCTAAAAGACTTAATAGGTGCGAGAGGGGGTCCCGGCTGAAGCTTGTTGGCTCCAGCTTCTCTTTACCAAAGAGGCGGTACCTTAGCCAGACCAGTCCCTCGCACTAACATACCACGTGCAGCGCCGTCTCCTCTTCTTCCTGACAGTACTACACAGGCTATCCGTTGCCAGGCCTTGCGATGTATGTGCTTATTTAGTCTACAATGGCCAGTGAGAACGCAAACTGCTATCCTTATGGCCACCCTAATTGGAGTAATTCCACAGTTAGCTTGGGCGAGTGGCTATGGATAAACGTTTTCGCCTGCCTCTGGCCTGAAGTTTTGATCCACCATTCCCTTGATCGGTCCTGTATCCATGTCTTGATTGATGCAAATACCTGAGGCATCTTGTGAGACGCCACAGAACCGGCTCTGGTTGATAAGTCTCGTGAGTGAACCAGTCTAGGGCCAAGGCGGTCCGCCGCCTCATTGTGGCCTCCCTAAACCCGAGTGCCCAGTCACCCAAACCAGAGACCGCTAAGTAGGCTACTACTTTATTATTATTTCCTGAGGCACCTAGGGCAATCCCACACCAGCCTTGCGGCGAGGGTGGGTACAATATGGCCTCGCAGCAGCAGCCTGTTCTCGGATATCAGATTAAATGACCGCTCGGACTGATACATCCCCGTCTTCTTATTCGGCCGTCGGCGCACGGCGCAGATAGTAATTGCGGTCAGATATGACTTGAAAGGACCGTGGCAGGTCTTCCCAGGCTCATCGGAATATTACAATCTCGGATGAGACCCGTACACGCCGGCTCCTACTCCATCTTCCATTTTAGACCCGTCCGTGTACCACAAAGATTCGCCTGTAATTGGCGGCTTGTTCTTCCATGCCCCTCTGTCTAGTATCAGAATTTTGAAGGGTTTTCGGAAGTCCCAAAATCGGGTCTGCCTTCAACTCCTCCCATAGATCTTGATAATTCCCAGTATGCCTGGGATAAATGGGAGCTTGTCCCTGTAGCAGTCGAGCCACGACTGCTCTTGCGACGCCTTGGACGTAAATGTGGAGTGGTGGAAGGTTTAACAAGACCTCCAGGCCGCAGTGGGGTAGTCATCATAGCACCCGTCGTGCTCAGGGTGTGTTGTGTTGGCACGTATCTCAAAAAAGCAAAATCGCAGAGAAGCTCAAACTTGGTATTCCGTGTATGTACTAACATCGCAACCAAAAACCCTGGAAATTGGACTTTACTGACCTATTTTCTCTTCACATTAACGCGATTTTCTCGAAAACAGCTCCAACGATTTTCTTTGAACCTCGTTTATTATGTAACGTTTTGCTTTCCTCTGAAGTACCACTTCAATGTAATGTATGATTATACTAGAATATATATATACTAGAAGCAGTGATAGAATTCGAAATTTTTTAGAAAATCGGTTAATCAGAAGTGCAGGTACACATTAATGAGTTTCGAGTTCTTTGAATTCTTTCGAAGACGGCTACAACAATTTTATTTAATGTTGGACTGCACAGATAAAAACCTATCTTTTATTTCAAAACGTTTCTTTTATTTATGGACAAAATTGATTGAGACAGCTTCCATATCAAAAACCAATAACCTTGGCAAATTTATTGATGTCTCCGAACATCCAACCATCGATTTTTTTCTTCCCCCCTCAAAAAAAAAAACAACAAATAATAATGAGGGCAGATGGCAGGTAGACATTGTATATGTGTTTACACAGTAATCCAAAAGACAGCGTAAAAACATTGCCACATATTCAAGTTTTTCAATTGAAATGAATCGTCATGAAATCCGCAAGAAAAACCGCCGAAAGTAATTTTTACGAAAAAAATATTTCAAACAAAATGGATAAGTTTATATCTGTGCCAAGTTAGGATGCCAAGTTTAACGAAAATTATTGCAGCACGTTTACGAGAAATATTCCAAACAACTGAAACATCTATTCTGTAAAGTTACACTTCCGGTTAACCGATATTTTGCAAATTTCGATATTTTTCGTAATACAATACTGCCATATTATGACGGTCCATTGAACACACTAACATCAATTTTGCTGGAAAAAGGTTATAGTAAAAATGATAGGCATTTACGTGTGTTTTTAAGAAAATCGCGAAAAACTGAAAAAAAAAACCACCTTCAGTAAAGTCGCTCTTCCGGTTGATGGATTTTATCCAAAACCTTAAAGTTGATGACAGTGGTAAATACCTAAGGAATACCAAGTTTGAGTTACCTGAGATTTTTCGTATTTGAGATAGTTGTGCTCACACACAATTCCACAGAGGTACTGAAATAAAACATTTCTTCCTTACTCAAAATATGTACTTCCGGTTAATAAAAAAAGTCATAAATTTGACACGATCGGAATACTTCCTCTTACTGCTGTCAAAAGCAAGTATTACAATCGTGTCAAATTTTTGCTATCAAATTTCGTTTAAGTTAGGAGGGGACTCGAAAGTAAGGTTACAGTCAAAACTGGAAATTCAGAAGTGCCCATTTTCTTAATGGATTTTTTTTTAGATCTTTTAATTTTCTTAAAAACGGTTCTAATAATTTTCTTTAAACTTACTTTTATTTGAAAAATTTCCACAGAAAATTCTTTTCAGAAAAGTTTTGGGGGGGAGAAGGACAGGGTTATTGCTTTCAGCTAAAGGGGTTCACTTATTTTATAATGACGATTCTATAATCTATAGTATATTATTAAGAATTAAATGTGTTGTCACACATTTTTTGTGTGAAGAGAATCGGTTGAATGAAAGTGTGCCTTTATCGAACTGATTTTTCCAGATTTCTACGATTTTCTACATAAAGGACGTTTTATTTTTATTTGTGACTTTTTTTCCAAGAAAACTGACTTTACAGTTAATGTGGAGATGCTAGGTTAATCCTCTCTCCAAAAAGTGGTTTTTATTTAAGTATAGATTCTCCCATTTATATAAAATTTTATAAAAGTTACAAGTTTGGAGAAATTTATTCCATTATCAATGTAAATTGTAGCAAGAGAAAGTCTTGCGAGTGTGAGAAATCAGATTTTTAACCTATATTTTCATTTAAAATATTTTTAGTGAAAAAATTCTCAGTGAACGGTAAATGAACAGCTGTTTAACACTAAGGTAAATTGTTTTAATAGATTATTGACCAATAGTATAGAAAGTTACATAATGAAAAGTAAACTGAAAACAAAACAAAATTTCTAATATTTAATATTGGCTTTATCCCCTAGATTAATTACGACCGTCAAGATGATGCTGACAAGGGTTTAAGAAACTGCTGATCATAACTAGTACGATCACATGCAGTCTGTAATTGAAAAATATCATCATAATAAGAAATATAAGTTCTTCTAAAGAGAGAGAAGAACCAAGCCATCTATAAAGATACTTAAGATAAAGATAGAATAAGAGGAGACAGACTTCTAGTTAAGAAAACCAGCACAAGGTCAAAGTATTTAGAAAATGGATTAACCTCAATTTTCCCATCCGAATTAATTAATTTCCACCAGCCGGGAGATACACGTTGAAAACTATTTAGTGTCTTCATAGTTCTTTTTTTCATTTTTTGTTTTTTCAATAGAAAATTTAAATTCAACTCTTTCTTATTTAAAATAGTTTTTCCTAGTGATACAGTTTTTTCAATTTAAGAATTTTCATTAGGAAATGAAAATGAATTTAAATTTAAATGATAGTTTAATAAGATATTTAATCTCGTTTCTCAGTTTCTCAGTTTTCAAACAAGATGAGATATTATGCATATATTACTTAAGAGTTGCTATGAAAGATTTGCGATATTCCGTACTTTTTTCGGAGGGCTAGGAAGGCGGACTTCTTCTTTCAGTTTGATGTGACAAGGATCTAAGAGGAGCGGGATGAATTCAGTGGTCGTGTACTGGACTTGGAAAGCAGAACTTTCAAGTTCGAGTCCAGCAGTACTGCATTTGGATTTTCTCACTTTAAGAGCCTCTACAGTTCACTATCTGGTGGTGGGCAGTATTGAGAACGACTGCCCGGAGACCGGCAATGCATTGAGAATGCAACGCATCGGCACGATGCCAATGAACTCAGATGCTGCCTTCCAACCTTAACAGCAAACAAAGTAGTAGGTTATATACAGCTAAGCGGCAATTTTCCATATGTCTGTAAAGATCTTGGCATACGCAAACAATGTTGATATCGTATATAGAAATTGGACGATATGATAAATGCATTTTTAAGGCTGGATAGAGGCCGGATTAGTGGTTAAAGAAGAAAAAACAAAATATATGCACGGTGGAGAAGAGACTGAAATCACAGGGTACGTATTGATATGTAACTATAATTTTGGGAGGGTAGACATCTTTACCTATTTAGTGTCCCTAGATCCTAAGGGCGACTTCAGAAATTAAATAATGAGTGATGCTGGCAAACTAAGCTTCATTGAGGCTTAATCGCCACGTCAAATCTAGATTATTAGTAAGAAGCACAATTCCATTCAACAAAACTCTTCTCCGCCCCATCCTTACTACCGGATCCTAGATTTGGATATCCGGTGGCGCGTCTTGCCTGCAGTAAAATCATAAGGCACTACCCCCACACTACATCATATATACGTCACATAAGGCGTAGTAACATATCTTCCTATCACAAGCTATTCACTTGAGCCAACTTAACACCAGAAAAACAGGAAGGAAGAAGTAGGATGTTCAGAAACATCAGAATCATATATAAAAGTTAGCAACACTCAACCATAAAGAAGTCTTTGATTCAGTTTAGCACAGACAACCATTAAGGAAACATCATCACTAACACTCTGCCAGCTCAGTCTGTCATTCTCTTACGCTACCACACACTTTCTATATCAACAGTATAAGTCTTTACACTACTTTATTTACTTAAACAATATATTCAGTGTATTTTTTTCTTCTACATTTTCTCAGTTCAACCCACAATAAACCCACTACACTGGGTTATCACCAAATCTGACAAAAGTAGACTATTAGCTTTCGAACGCAAAATTCTTCCCACGAATTTGTCCAATCGTGATAAGACTCAGTTTCTTATTCCCGTCTTAGAAGACGGACTAATCAGGAACCATAAAATACCGAAAATTATTAAGATGTGTAGACTAAAATGTGCTCTGGCCATGGCGAAATACCAAGGAAGGTTATGAAGAGTTCGGGAGAGAGAGGGTCGTTATAGGGCGCTTTATGTTATAGAGTAAAAGAGGATGCACAAGCTATTCTTCGCATTGAGAAGTGGAAGGTCTCTACTGCTACCGCAATGAACATGATGACTGACGGAAAAACATTAAAAAGGCTAAGAGGCTTATTAGACAGCTGAAAAATTTATTTCAGGAGGTTCTGAGGGAGGCGTGTCATTAGACACTTCTCTACAATGGCTTTTTTCTATAATATAATATATGATTCTAAAACAGCTGCTCTTAAACATTAATATGGGAAGGAGAATTAACATGGTTCACCAAAGTGGCCGTTTAGAAATAAGGTTAAAACTTCCCAGAACACCCCTAAAAATGAACTTTTCCCGGAAAAATGATTCAAATAAAAGGTTGTTGATCTTTATATGTATAATAGGAATACATAACAATGAGATTTTTGTACGACAATGGCCAGAGACGGATTTTTGTACGGCAATTGCCGTGCCTCGCTACAAACATTTTTCTTATCCCTCCCACACTTTAACAGTTTTTAAATTTAAAAAAATACTCTTTCTTCACTTCAGTCTCAACGTTCACTCCTCTCCTACCCTAAAGGTATCTATTTATCTGCCTTATTTTATCTTATTGACAATATCATTTTATTTAATTTACTGTCACTTCTGTTTTATAATTTCTTCTGGTAATATTTCTTTAATTTAAATTTTTCTTTCTTCTTTTTTTTAATAAATCTACGATCTTTTCATAACTACTATAATGTATTTTCTTCAATAAATTTTTACAGAGCTCCTGAAGAAGGGCACCAATGGTACCCGAAACGTAAAAACTCTGGCCATTGTCGTACAAAAATCTCATTGTAATTTTAAGGCCTGACGATTTGAATACAATTTTAGGAATAAATGAGTTTGCAGGAAATCGTTGTAGTCTTACAACATTCATTCAGTAAAGTAGCACTTCCGGTTGATTGATTTTCTTCAAATTTTTACTAAAAAAATTAATTATTCCTAGTAGTGTATAGATGGGGACACTATAAAACAAAATGGCGCTTTACTAGAAAGCATCAACCGCTCCACAAGGCTAAAATGTATTTTCTGATAATTAAAGTTGTAGATTATTACATATTTATTTAAAATAGCTGCATTACAATCATATTTACATACAATTATCTCTGGTAAACATGCAAAATAGAAATTAAACAAAAAGCATTTTGACATGTTAATTTACGGTCAGTTATAATTGTTCAGTATAATTAAAATGCAAATTGAAAAATTTAGTGTGTAACCCGACTTTCTCTTACTGCGAGTAACATCGTAGTTATAATTGACCAAGTTTTTTTAAATTTATAATTTTTACTAAATGCTTAGCAATATTCAACATTTTTTTTTTTTTGAGAGAGCAGCACCTTCCAGCTTCAGAGAGAATCTCTCTAATATCAAATTTCACGGGAAAAAAGTTTCAAAGAAAAGTAATAGGGTACTGTTTTATAGTAGCATCCCAAGTTTAATGAAGAAACCCTTTGGTATTATGAAGGAAACCGCAAAAAACTGTAAAAACTATTCAGTAATGTGTACTTCCGATTAACTGATTTTGCTTCTCAAATTCAGAATTTTGGCGACACATTTAATTTAATTAATACAATATAGATGATAAAGTCATAGAATAAATTGCAAGAATATTTTGTAACAAACTATTGGGAAAGCGTAACTTCTTCTCGCCCACAAAATCCCACTTAAATGAATTTATTCCGAAAACTGTTACAAACAATAAATATTGTTAGGTCTCTGTATGCATGGTTTAGTATTACAAGTTTAATGAAATTTGTTGATAGTCTTTATGGAGAAAGTCGCAAAAAACTGAAAATAAAAAAGTGTTCAGTAAAGTTGTGCTTCTGCTGAACCGATGTTCACGGTTCAAACTCACATCACATTCCAGTTTCTAAAATCTGATGTGAAACATCAAAAGACGTTCCACTTACTGCACTTTTCCCAATTCTAATTTAAATTTCCTTTCTCTTACTCCTCCAAGTAAGAAGAAGTATAAGAGAAACTGCAACAGTGTCAAATTTTCGAAATTTGGGAACCCTGAGGAAGAAGAACTGTTACTAGCGAATGATCCAGGTATGTGTGTGTGTGCGCGCCAAAATATCCCCAAAACAAAGAAAAAAGTTCACACTTCATATTCCGTTTGGATACCACCATCGCATGTGTCACGAAGGTTTCGAGCTAAATCCATCAACCGGAAGTGGGGATGTTTTTTTTTTTTTCAGTTTTTTACGATTTTTCTCGAAAAAGGCTCCAACGATTTTTTTTAAATAAATTTCATACACTGATCACACTTATAAATTCTTATCACTTTTATATGAATCATAATTCCAAGAAAAATGACTTTTTTTTTTGGAGGAGTGTTCTTTTAGTTATTACGTAGTAAAAACTAAATATATATAAGTATAAAAAAAATAAAAATAATAAACTTTCCTCTACATTAAAATTTAGTAAAATGTATTTTTCCATCACCTATTTATATAAAGTAATTATTAGAAGCAGGGTTAAATCATGGATTCGGTTTTGGAAGAAGCGGGATCTTCCATTAGTGTGGATATACTTATGCACCTACTCTCTAAAGGGCTGAAACAGAACACCCATTCAGGGAGTCTGTGCAAAAGTGAAGGTAATCGAGATAGATTATTGGTGAAGATGCTTACAAAAAGACCAGGATGTTTGTGTGTGATGGCAGGATGTATAAAATGAGAAATATGGATATAACGTAAAATAACAAACAAATTGAGGAAACAATGGAAGAGAGAGGTTTGAGAAAGAAAATTAGCATGAGATGTTTGTACGGTAATGGCTAGAGGAGTTTTTAAATAATAAAAATTCTTTGTTGCCTCTACGTTTCAGGGTACCATTGGTGCCCTTCTTCAGGAGCTCTGTAAAATTTATTGGAGACAATACATTATTGGAGAAAATACAAAATTAGCATGGTTTTGGACACCTTAGAAGAATACCGGAAGTTAGATCGCTAATACTAACTAAGCAGAATACCAGGTTTGAGTTTCTCTGCAATTTTCCGTGTTTGAGATATTCTGTTCACACACACGAAAATAATTTTTTTCGTACTCAGGGGACTTCAAAAGATGTACTTTTGATGAAATCTAAATTACGAAACTTTGACACGATCGCAATACTTCCTCTTAACAGAGCACACACACAAACAACGCTTTATTTTACAGGAACAATTATAAAAATTATATAATTACTAAACATTTAATTATATTTTTATTTTGTCTTTGATCTCATCATTTTTATTATTATTATCTCATCATATTGCAGAAAAAAATGTCTAAGAATAAATGAATATAAATCAGAAAATACAAAATCACGAAGTTTTATCTGGATAGTAGTATATAAACAATATTTTAATAAACTAAACTTATAAAGCCGAACTTTAATATAAACCTAATAAACATATTTTGTATATCAACGGCTTTGTTAAAAAAAAAAAAAAAAAATCGTTATCGTTAGTTATAAAGTGAGAGAGTGTAAGAGCAGTCCACTTTTTATTTAATATTTTACATAGAACCTAAATTAACTTCGATACATCGAAATTATTAAAAATTCTAAATATTAAAAAGTAAAATTCATTAAATATGGCGCTGAATAAATTGTACAAAGAGAATTTTTTAATAAAAGTAATTATTTTCAGTGAAATTGTAATTTTAAATTTGTTTTTAAATTCTCTCTGTTAATGAAAGGTGTTAATAGTATAAATAAATAAATAAATAAATAAAGTCTGTTGTGAAAAACTCTGACGAATTTCTCTTATTTCAATTCTTACAGTTCTAATCTAACTAAAAATAAGAGAAAGTAAAAATTTCTTTAATAGGTTTTTTTTTTTTACTAATACAAAATTGACAGGATGTAGAAAACTAAAAGTCAGATGAATAACAGTTTAGACGGATGCCCAATGCAACAGGATTATCCGGAAGAGAAACAGAAACTGCACCTACGTATATTATATATCTAGTAGAAATGTAACTACTATAAAAATTTTGACAATATAAATATAGAGCGGATATCGGATAAGATGACATTAGATTAGCGTGACAGAATTCTTGCTAGCGGTGAATTCTTGTTGAATAACTTTTGAAAGTTATTTGTTTTATGACTGACGTAACTGACTGACTCTTTTATAGTTTATGATCTTTATCTTAAGACTTGTTTATGACTATTGTAAAACTTGTTTATGATTTTGCCTAAAGTGATTATGTGAATCTAGTAAAACTGGTTTGAAGACAGAATTTAACTGATGAGAATATTCTCCTTATATTTGGCCCAGATTATCCCAACTCTTTTTTTTTTGTTTTTGTTGAAGTTGTAGATATATAATCTACTGGAAAACCTTGAAAGATTACACCCTCCCTTACTGGGCCTCCCTTCGCGTCCAAGTCTATTTTCTCTAAGAACTTTCATGATCCGGTAAAGTTCTAGCTAGGAGGATATCTTCTCTCTCTTCCAATGCCCTCCTGTATATAATATCTAGGCTTCTAACATAATTCTTCTATCGAATTATATATTTCCGGTGAAAACTCAACTACGAAAAACGGACATGATCGTAAGCAATTCTTCTTGAAACAATTGAAATAAAGAAAAAGTTGTGTGAGTGTGTCGCATCAGATAATTAGTTTCGATTGAGTTTGTAATTGAGCATTGCAAGTTTTTTTCTTTTTATTTGATTAATTTTTTTTTCTTTTTTTTTACTTCCACTTGCTGCTCTTAAGAGGAAGTATTGCAATCGGGTCAAATTTGTGATATCAAGTTTGCACCGGAAATATACGTTTCGAGGACTACTGAATCCGAAAAATAGGTGAACACCTCTCCCGATGTGTGTGTGTGTGTGTGTGTGTGTGTGTGTATGTGTGAGTGTGTGTGTGTGTGTGTGTGTGTGCAAAAAAAAAATGGCACCAACGATTTTCTTTAAACTTCGCAACATTAAGTACTTTAAGGGCACTTTATTTAAGGGAAATAAACTTTATTGAAGGGCACTTTTTGATGGGGGGGGTTGGGATTAGGTTTTCCTCTGAAAGTGCTATTTCAGTTTATATTTCACAATTCTATCATCTAAATAATATTAATTAGAATTATATATGTTGTTAAATTTGAAGAAAATCGGATGACCGGAAGTGCATCATTACTGAAAAGTTTGTGTGTTTATTAGTGCGTAATAAACACACAAAAGCAAAATAAATAATTGCATCTTGATGAAGGCTACCATCCTGGACATCTTAATTCTTATATAGATTTTGAATGTGAACTTAGTAATTTGCCCAATTCTTAAAAAAAAAAAATTTTAATTTTATAAAATTGTGATTATAAAAAATTAAAATAACGCACTAACATCCTCTCTTGGCAAATTTATAGATATATTACAAAAAGGAATCCATCTCTAGACCAAATTAGTTACTCTAAATATCCAAAATGGTTTCAATAAGAATATTTACTCAAAAGTATAAAAAGACAAATCCTATCACTAAACCTATATACGAGGCATGTCCAGTAAGTAAGTGTATTGAATTTTTGTAGGTTACAAAAATTTTTATTTGAACAAAAAAATTACCTGGTTACATTAGTACATATGTAAGCTATTTTTCGACATAGTCACCATTCCTCTCAATGCAGGTGGTGAACCGGGGTATTAATTTTTTGATGCCTTCCTCGAAGTAGTTTCCCGCCAACCCCTTCGTCCACTTCGCCACCTCCCCTTCACCTCCTCGTCGGTTGAAAACCTTTTTCCACCCATGTGCAGCTTCAGGGAGGTAAAGAGATAGTAATCTGAAGGTGCTAGGTCAGGGGAATGCGCGGGATGGTTCAGGACATCCCATTTAAACGAGGCAAGCAGTTCCTTCGTGGCGTTGGCCGTGTGTGGTCTGGCATTGTCGTGCAGCAGGCAGACTCCCTTTGTCAGCATGCCTCTCCTTTTGTTCTGAATCGCCCTCCGCATTTTTTTTAGGGTCTCACAGTATCTTGCGGAGTTGATGGTCTCCCCTTGAGGCATATATTCAATTAAAATTATGCCTTGACAGTCCCAAAACACAGATGCACAATTTTCTTGGCTGAAATTGTGGTTTTGAACTTTTTGGCGGAGGGTGAAGAGGTGTGACGCCACTGTTGAGACTGCCTTTGGTTTCAGGTGTGTAGTGTGCAACCCAAGTTTCATTTCCAGTAATGATGGAGCGGAAAAATTCATCTCCATGGAGTTTGTAGCGTCTCAAAAACTCTTGCCCGGCCTCCACTCGAGTCAACTTGTGTTGGACTGTCAGCTGTTTGGGACCCACCTCGCGGACAGTTTCCGATATCCGAGGGTTTCTGTGATGGTTTCGTGTAGCAGAGATCTGGAGATTTGCGGAAACATCGCAGAAAGTTCATCCACAGTCAATCTGCGATCGTCACGGAGCGCATTTTCGATTTTTTCCACAATTTCGTCAGTCACAATTGAAGGTCTTCCGCTCCTCTGATCATCATGCACAGACGTACGACCGTTTTTAAACTCGCGACACCACTTGAACACACTCGTACGATTCATAGCTTTATCACCATATGCAGTTTTTACCTCATTATAAACCTCAACCGGAGTTTTTCCCTTCCAAACGAGATAACAGATGACGCCGCGTATTTCACACTTGGCGGGAGATTGGATTGCCATTTTTCACGAAACGTATTGTCGTGTCGACAGTTCTCAACGTACTGACCTCGAACCGGTCTCGTTGCGGAGGGGAGGAATCAGGCTACACGGCAGTGTAGCCAACATGTCGAAAACAAAATCCCTCCGGCCGTGAGAGCCTCAGTACACTTACTTACAGGACATGCCTCGTAGATCAATCAATCATTAAGAATTTGTACTGCCATTTTGTAATACAAACTTTGGAATGTAACTCTATTGCTTGGCCTCCATTTTATTATTCCTCAATCAATAAATTAGAAAGAATACAGAATAAGTTTCCACGCTACAATATTCCACATAAAGACCTTATAGTAATATTGGACATCTTGTACCTCCCTTCTCTCGAATCTTGTCGAGCAGCAACTGAACTAGTTTTTCAGTTAAAAGAACAATCTAATCGACTCAACCATCGTGCTAAATAAAATTACATTTAACATCCCGCTAGCCTCAGTTAGAAATAAAAATCTTTCTCTTATTTCTTATACCAGGAGAGACCATCTTTCAATAGTCTCACAATCTTATCTCTTCTATCTGTCCTATCTGCCTTATATCTTCAATAGTAAAAGAATTAAGAGAAGAGCAAACAAATTATTTAACATCGACTATATAACATCGGTAATTATAACATCGATTATTATAATAACTTATATCCATTTAAATGGTATGTCCTAAAAACCAGCAACATACAGTATATTACAATACATAATAAGATATATTTTCCCTTGGTTTCTACATACATATATTAATTGTTAATTGTTATTTTATGTTATAAAAGTCTTATTTCTTTTAATTAATCAATACTCATTATTTTCTCTATTTTTATTATTCTTATTGCCTCTTATCTGTTACTATTGTTAAATACTGCACAAAAGTTAGATGTAATTTTGTTTTACCAATTTGCAAATATATTAATGTTCTTCTAACATTCCACCATCAGACTGTTAATAATTAATTCCATGTTAATTCTATATATTGTTGAATTTATTATTTTTGATACAGTATACATTTTTAACTCTAGATTTTTATATTTTATTCACTTTTTATATTTTTATCTCTAGTTTTTTATACTTACATTTTAAAATGGCACCAACGATTTTCTTTAAACTTCACAACATTAAGTACTTTAAGGGCACTTTATTTAAGGGAAATAAACTTTATTGAAGGGCACTTTTTGATAGGGGGGTTGGGGTTAGGTTTTCCTCTGAAAGTGCTATTTCAGTTTATATTTCACAATTCTATCATTTAAATAATATTAATTAGAATTATATATGTTGTTAAAATTGAAGAAAATCAGATGACCGGAAGTGCGTTATTACTGAAGCGTATTTTTCAGTTTTCTACGATTTTCTCGATTAAAATAGGATTTCCGTTAAACTTGTTATACTAACCAGACAGACCGAAGATCTATCATTTTTATTTCAAATATTTTTTCCGAAAGAAGTGATTTTGGAGCTGACTGGAACGTAATGCTCTCTCAAAAAAATATATTGAAGACTACGAAACATTTAATCAAAAGTATAAAGTTTGAAGAAAATCTGTCGATTTTATCTAAATAAATTGCAGTAATAGAAAGTCATGTGATTGTTTCACAACGGCGTTTTATTTTTATATTATTTATATTTAATATTTTTTGACGAGAAATAAATCACTCACTTGTAAATTATGGTAGAAAATTTCTCTGATCTATAATACTGTATCATGTCTATACTGTAAACAAGGTGATAATGATAACATTTTTAAATCTTCAAAAGAAATATCAACGTTATAATAATAGAAAACCAATTTGAATAAAAAAGAACAAGGAAATTTTGAAATACGAATCGTTAGATAAAGATAAAAACAGTTTTTCCTTTCAATCATTCAGTTTGTTAAAAGGGGGGGAGGATGACTTGAATAACGTAGAACAGTTTGTGTGGGGGTCCAATCTATTATTTTTTAACAACATTGATCTCCAGATGATTGGAAGATACCACCCACGCACTCACACTTACAATCCCCATCTTATATCTACCCAAACAACAGTTATTTCAAATAGAAGAGGAAGAAAGTATGGTGAACAGTTTTGGTGTTGCTTTACAAGGGGTGGGGGTACTAACATAGAAGCTTGTCTTTAAGTGAACGAGAAATTTTAGGAGGGATTTTTTAACTGATTCATTTAGAGCTTTGAAGGCTTTCCTGTGTGCTTAAACCGTTATTAAGTTGGGATTTAAATTCAATTAGTAGTTTGAACTTTGGGCGTTTAAAAAAACGCCCACATAAAATCTTCTTTTACTTTCTCTTACACCTACTACAATATGAAGTATTACGTCATTAATTTCCGACATTAGGTTCCCCTGAGTATGAAAAAAATGTGTTCAGCTCTAAAAATGATCTGTTTTAAGCTCTGAGTGTGTGTGTGTGTGTGTGTGTGTGTGTGTGTGTCTATGTGTGTTCAAAAACGAAAATATCGCAGGAAGCTCAAACTTGGTAAACCACCGCATCTAATAGGGCAAAAATCATCAACCGGAAGTGTGATTTTCCGAATAGTTTTATGAAGTTTTTCACGACTTTCTCATGAAAGTGACTCCAACGATTTCCATTGAACTTCATGTACTATTTGACACATACATAAATTGCTATCACATTTATTTGCAACATTTTGAGTTTTTGGGGTTCTGGGGAGGGGCAGCAACTTTAAGTTTCCCTCTAATATATTCTTCAGGAAAATGTATGCTTCTATAATCTAAATAATGTTATATATGTATATCAGAAACGTTACTAGAATTCCAAATTTGAAAGGTTAATCGTTAAGTGCGACATTACAGAATACATTTTTGTGTTTTTGTTTCACTTTCTCTTACTCTAGTGAGAGAAAATACTGTAATCGTGTCAAATTTTAGATATTGAGTTTTCACCGGAAATATCCGTTTTTACGTCTCCTGAGACAAAAAAGTGGTTTTTATCAAATGGTCTCTTTATCTGTGTGAGTATGTATGTATGTGAACAGCATAGCTAAAAAACAAAAAAATCTTAGAAAGTTGAAACTTGATATCCGTTTAGGCATAACCATGAAATCTGATAGGAATTATCTGACAAAATTTCTCATCCGGAAGTACCACTTTACTGGTTGTTTTTTTTTTTTACTTTTTTGCAAAAATGACTCCGACGATTTCATTCAAACTTGGTATATCAACTACGATACAAAGAGCTAGAACTTTTGTATGCAACATTTCTCCAGGAAAATTCATTTAAGGGCACATTTTGGGGGAGGGGTTGGGATTAGGTTTTCCTCTGAAAGTGCTATTCCAGTTTATTATACAATTATGTCATCTATATAATATTAATTAGAATTAAATGTATTATTGAAATTCCGAGTTTGAAAAAATCTAGATGACCAGAAGTGCGTTTTACTGAAAATCTATTTTTCAGTTATCGAGTATTTTCTCGAAAACGGCTCCAACGATTTTCTTTAAACCAGGAATGTAAAGAGCTACAACTTTTATTTGTAACATTTCTCCTGATAATGTCATTAAGGGGATTTTGCGGGAGGGCTGGGGTTATATTTTTCTCTAAAGTGCTATTATAGTTGTTGTGGTGGTTGGTTCCGCAGAGCTGGAAAGCATCAGAGACATTTTCCGTGGTAGCCTGCTTCGTTTTGTGGTCATCGACCGGTTTCGGGCGTTCGCCCATCTTCAGGATGCGTTTTTCAGACAGTGTGCCAACACAGACTCGTACAGAGACTTAGCTTCACACTAACTGAGGTGTGTTTTTAAATAGTAAACTCTTAAACTAGGTAAAGGGATGTGGCCAGATGGGTGGGAAAACACGTGTTTGGGTTGTTAAAGGGCAAATTCTTTTCTTACAGTGGACGCGGGGGTCTAATCTTTAAACTCTGTTGTTGGAGGGAGACTTATTCACGATTAACTAACCAAAATACTAAAATATACAAAAAATAAAAAATAAAAAATATAAAATAAGATGAACAAAATAAATCTAAATAAAACTAGACAACGATTAAACTAACATTTTAAATTCGTTCATTCGTTTAAAACTGAACGATTTTTTATATAATTAAACTAAGTTTTCCCAGTTCCAAAGAATTAAGAAATTCCAGTCATTCTTTCACTTTTCCACGCAACCCTCACATCCTCGCAAGCACGTATACCTAATTATGTTTTCTTATATAATTAAGTTTTTTATTGTGCATCCCACAAAGCATGTCACATCATCCACTCACATACATCCTCCAAATACTCAATATAACATCATCCAACATATTTTTTACTCAATAAAACATCCAAATATTTTTCACATACACCCGCTGTTGTTGGAGGGGGACTTACTTCACGATTAACTAACCAAAATATTAAGAATATACAAAAATAAAAATAAGATGCACAAAATAAATCTAAATAAAATTAAACAACGATTAAACTTACATTTTAAAATTCATTCATTCGTTTAAAAGTGAACGATTTTTTTATATAATTAAATTAAGTTTTTTCATTTCCAAAGAATTAAGAAATTCCAGTCATTCCTTCACTTTTTCACGCAACGCTCACATCCTCGCAAGTATGTATACCTAATTATGTTTTCTTATACAATTAAGTTTTTTATTATGCATCCCACAAACCAAATACTCAATATAACATCATCCAACATATTTTTACTCAATAAAACATCCAATTTTTTTTTTTTTTTTAAATATATATATATATCTAAACTAGTAAAGTTATATGCATAGTAGATTTAAAGCTAAACTTAAACTTAAAATCTATTTAAGAACTATTTGTTGCGTGTGTAATTGTGTTTCTGTTGCTTGTGGGAAGAGTGTTCTGAATAATGGTTCACTAGCAAATTTTGTCTGTTCATTTATTAAGTTTTGTGTTTTTCGTTTATATATTTCGAGTTGTTCTACTATGTCAAGTCGTCGTCCTTTGTGGCCAGAGTGTATTAGTTTCATCGTGGTCGTTATGTCATCGGGGTTGTGTTTGTTAGTTTTTAGGTGATTGGCGTAATTTGAGTCAACTTTGTTGTATTTGTATGATCATGATGTGTTCGGGTAAATCGTTCCTTGATTTTTCTGCCGGTCTGCCCCACGTAAATGTTGTCACAGTCCGGGCACTTCAACTCGTAGACCCCACTGCTGTCATACACGTCAGTGAACTCGGTACGAGTGCGGAGTTTTTTGCCTAATTTGTTGTTTGTCCGGAAGGATGTCTTAATGCCCAGTTTTTTGAAAAAATTTGTGAGTTTGTACGTGTGGCTTCCAATATATGTGAATGTGGCGAATTTGTCTGCTGTTTTTTTGTCAGTCCTATTTCGGTGGTGTGGTTCGTTTTTGAGTTTATTAACGATGTTTGTATTGTACCCATTGTTTTCAGCTATTTTGTAGATTGTCTGCAATTCTTGTGTGTGGTTCGCGGGTGTGAGGGGTGTGTATTTAAGTCTGTTCGTTAGGTGTCTAAGTGCAGCTAGTTTGTGTTGGGTGGGGTGGTTGGAATCGTGCGGTATGATAGCATCCGGTGTAGTTGCTTTTCTGTATATTCCGTACTCTGTTTTATGGTCGGTTCTTGTGAGTTTCATGTCCAAGAAATTGAGGGTGTTGTTCGTTTCTTTTTCGTATGTGAATTTTATTTTCTTGTTTATGTTGTACTACTTTGTCTACGTCTATGTCGTTTTCCAATATGAGGAATAAATCGTCCACGAATCGTGCATAAAACGTTACGCCGAACTCCTCTTTCAGTTTGGGTACGTAAGTTTCCGGACAAACAACAAATTAGGCAAAAAACTC
>JAAEAF010012012.1:0-27215 GCA_011037195.1 Triatoma infestans | reverse complement strand
CCAGCTTTGCACTTGTAGTGGAATCAATTGTCGGATGATCGGATCCCACCGCTGCCACCAGATGTAGTGGAATCAATTGTCGTGATTCCTGAGGTATGAAGTTAGATGTCTTGAAGAGGGATTTATTAGGCGTTAGTTAGTTTAGAGAGTTATTGTTTGAATTACTAACACTGAATTTATAAAAATAGACTATATTTTTACAATAATTTAAATGTGAGAAATGGTAACTATTAACATGAAATAATTAGAAATAAATAGGAGATAAACAACAAATAATTTAAAATGACTAAAATAAATAAACTAATATGCACAACTATGAAAATAATTATAAGTTTAACCTTGTATAGGAACGCGCTCTCGTACTGTAATGATATATACTGATAGACTGAAGCTATAGTGATATAATGATAATACTCGTGATACTCGTGTAAAATGAATGATATAATGATCTATAATGATACTGATAACTGAACCCCTCCTCCAGTGGCGCGATGTTTATATTAGTCTCATACTAAGACATCTCTCTTAGCGTGCGACCTTGGTTAGTTCGGTGACCAGTGATTTAGGTCAGTGGCCAGCTTTATCGGTGCTTGTCTTTGATGTAATGTATTGACCCTTGTATTTGAAAGGGGGTTTTGTTTGGCCGCGGCCCTTGTCTTGAAGACAGCGGCCGGCTGGGACACTAGTTATAAATTAGCCTTTCTTCCTGCCATCCTTTGTGAAGTTGGCGGCTGGCTGGAGCCACTTTGATATTGCTATGACCCTGATATGTCATTACACACTCTTTGTAATCTTTATGAAAATGAAGACTTATTTCATTTATTTATTACTTGTCCGATTTATGACTGTATAAGAATAAAATATTTACCTCAGTTATCTACTCTATCTACTATTAGCGAAGAAGAACAACTATTTAATTCATTGTCAGTTCAGTCGAAATTTGATTGTTTTAAGATATATAATTTTGTTATAAATGTATTAATGTTGCGTTCATTCATGATTAATAAATAATATAAACTGTTCCTTAATTCCGCTTGTAAACTAAACCTTAATGCTGTTATTATAAGCTATTTAAAAATTAAAGGCTAATTGTTTTGCAATGGTTGTCAAGATGATCTAAATTTTTGCAGTTATTGCTTTTATTTTATAATATTCAAATATTTACTTTTATTTTTAAATTTTGTAAGCCAACTCTTACAATAAGCTTATAATGCTTCAATGTAGTAAATAAATAAATAAAATCAGGAGAATACTTTATTACAAACGGGACGGTCTGCGACACTAAAGTATCATCCGGTATTTTAATTTCTACTTTGGTAAACTGTTACAATTTATCTAAAATATAAATAACCAGAGTATTATGATTGTATATATTGCTTTAATTGGATCCGAATCATTAAAGATTCATAGGATTCGAAAAGCGAATTAGCAGAAATTAAATGAATCAAAAGTTAGTTACTCCCCACCTATTCGAGACTAGGAAGGGAGATTTCGATTCATATAAATAGAGCGACAGCAGAAGTTCAGGACAGTTTTACATCCGCCAGCAGCAAGCTCAAATTTTTAAGATATGAAAGATTTCATCAGGAGAAGAGGGGATGATGTAAGAGGATCCGTCCGAATCATTAAAGATTCATAGGATCCAAAGAATGAAAAAGCAAATATTAAATGAATCAAAAGTTAGTTTCTTCCCACCTAGGTCAGACTTGGAAGGGAGAGTTCGATTCATATAAACAGAGCGACAGCAGAACAGTTTTATATCCAGTCAACAACCTATGTTTTACATCCAGTCAGCCAGTCTGTCTCTTTATTATACTCGCTACCTAACTTCAATTTACCTGTAAAATACTTGCAGTTTTTGTGTTTTCTATTCATTGTACAGTGTTCACCATATCATCCAGTTTTATTTCTAATCTCATATCCTAAAATACAATTCTCTCTAATTTCATATCCATTAAATTGCACATTGGACATTTCGAAATTGGTAAACAATGAACTGATATTGACGTGTGGAAGATATGATTTGTCATAGCTTCCATGTTAATACTAGTGTACTGTTGTTTTCCAGTTGTTGAAATACTGAGCATACAATTCAGTCATAAATACTCTGATTGTTTATAAAGAAAATCAATAGTAATAGTTTACCCAAACTACGAATTAAAATACAAGCTAAATATGACACTTTAGTGTAGGAATCTAACCCTTTTCGAGCTAACCAAAAAAAAATTACAATTAAGGAAATTAATCACATCATTGTATCCATAGAATTTTAATAAAGCGTTTTTCATTACTGGAGAAAAAAACCGATTGTCAAAAAGTTTCGAAGGAATAATGGCTTTCAGAAAACAATTCCGTATATAGTTTTTGCAGCAAAATATACGGTAAATATATCATATTTGTTGTATTGTTCAATAATATATATAATTGAGTTTGTAAATAAAATATTTCCAAACGAAATTCACAGGAAGCTTTAACCTGATAATAGGAAGTATTATAATCGTGTCAAAGTTTGAAATTAATTTTCAGCGGATATACCTACTTTAAGGTTTCCTTATTATTATTTTTCTTTTCCCTTTCCTGATAGTCACAATTTTTATAACGGGATATTATCAACTGGTATTTTATCCGTCGTAGCATGCTTATTCATTTTAATCCTGACCAGTTTCAGACCAGTCAGAGCAAATTCACCAAGTTCCTGTAGACAGTTCACTTCAACGTAATGTTTCTGTTACACTCAAACGTTGGTTTGTTGGTTGTCTACATTTGGGGAGATTATAAGGTTATGTTGTGTATGTGTTCAATGACAAAATGGAATTATTATAAATCATGATTAGACATTAGAAAATACTGTATAATAAATAGCATGTTTTGAAAGAATACTTTATAAATAAATTTTAATAGTGTTTTAAAGTATGCTCAGTTTTATCAAATCATTTTTATTAGGGGGGGGGAGCGATAAGTTATTTCAGGAGTATACTGTATTAATAAGAATAGATATAGTTAGAAGAAAGGCAATGCAAAGTTTATAGATAGTCAAAAGCTTGTACAAATAATAAATAAATGTGAAATACAAGCAGGGTTAATACAAGAAATTATGTAAGTTGCGGTTTAATCTTTTTTTTTTTTTTTTTTAATAATTTGTTGACAACGCTAACAGCATATCCGTTTTTTGTGGCTAGTGTTGAGTTCTTGTTTGTAGTAGGTCGCTGTGAGTGGTATAGTTTCTAGCCTGTAAGTTAGTTGTCTGAGGGCTGCTAGTTTGTGTTGAGTGGGATGATGGGAACTGGAAGATATTATGGTGTCAGTATAAGTGGGTTTTCTGTATATCCCATAGTCTATTTTGTTATTATTTCTGTAAGGTAAGTTTTATGCCTAGAAAGTTGAGAGTGCCACCGTTCGAAGTACTCAAATGTGAATTTTATATTGGAATGGAGGTTGTTTAAATAGTTTAAAAGTGTATCTATGAAAGGGTACGTTAAAAGTGTCATGTTCGAGTATAAGTAAGAAGTATGTTAAGTATTAAATATATGTAACGTACATAAAATGTTGTGTTGAAATATGCTTTTAAAGTATGGGACGTAAATGTCTTTCTAAGTGTTGCGTGAAAATTTCTGATAGAATTGCAGATGTCGGGGGAGTCCTTTGTCCAGGAGATCCGTCCCATTGAATCTAAAGTAGTTTTGTTTAACTGTGGTTTCACTTATGGTTGTTAGTTGATCTATGTATTATTTTGGGTTCTGTTCTTTTAACTTCTGTTTTACAATGTTTAAAGTGTCATTGATAGGAATGGATGTGTATAAGTTAGATATATCAAGGGAAATCAGTCGTGATGAAGGTGTTATTATTGGGTCTTTCATTAAGTGAATTAGGTGCTGTGTATTCTTTATGGTAAAAGTCTCGTGTAGTTTGATTTTGTTCTTTATTACTATTGCGCCTTGTAGACGGCGGGGGTGCTGTGATGTAGTTGATGACGGGTCTAATAGGGATGTTGGGTTTATGAACTTTGGAAAGTGCGTTTACTTTTGGTGCTATGGGGTTCATTGATATGTATTTGTATGTTTCGTTAGTTGGTATGATAAATATAGCTGTTTTTATAGAGGTTTTTATTTGTTGTTGAATTGTGTTGTCGGGTTTTTCTTGAGTTGTTTGTGTGCATTGTCGTTAATGAATTCTAAAGTTTTGTTGATGTAATCTGTGTTAGTTAAGACTATCTAAAATTATCTAAATCTATAATCTATAATTATCTATAATCTAAATTATCTAAAATTAACTAGGTTGTTATTTCTTACTTATTTTTCGTATGTTGTTAGCAGTGCGTAATTCATGGTTGTCCTTTTGGGTATGTGTTGACATTTTTCTTTTTATGTTGTTGATAATGTCAGCTGCTGAGTGTCTGACGTGTTCTTGTTTATCAGGAGATGGTAACGTTATTGCTAGTTCTGTGTCAACAGTTAGTGATTCGATGTTTTTTTATCTGATTGTCATTTTTTTTTAAGTTATATTTGAGTCTTTTGTCCAGGAGATCCATTTCAGTTGGTGTGAATGTAATGTTAGTGAGATTGATTGTTCTTGGGTAGAATGTATTATTGTTATTCGTTTGTTTATTTTGTGTATTCTAAAGTTGGTTCAATTTATTGTTAAATATTTCTGTATTTCTGGTCCATTACTTTGGTAATCTTGTCTTGTATTTTGATAGTAGTAATGAGTGAAAACAGTACTTGGGAAATTATTTGCAAGTTCGATGTGGATGTCTTTGAGCTTTTTGTTAAGTTTGTCTTTCTTACTTATTTCGTTTTTATCCACAGTTTTTGTGCTTGTATATTTGTTTTGTAAACGGTAGATGTTTTTATTTTTAATATCGATCGTAGCACATTTTGGTGTGATGTTTAGGTGTAAACATTGTTTGTTGAAGTATATGTTAGCTTTGGTTTTGTGTAATTTTGTAGAAATAATTAAAAAATAAATTAAACAACTTAGCTTGACAAGCTGCATTGTTGAATATGTGAATGGGTCCGCAATGTTGGATAACATCTACTATTTTATCCAGGATGTTATTAGCTCGTTAGCTTAGGGAACATCAAAACATATAGTTCCGGCGATAACTTATCAATACTTCCTCTTATAGAATAAAGTATCCATTAGAAGAAAATAAAAAATGTTTTTTTTTTTTTGGAAGGATTTTTTTGGGTGAACTGTGTCGTTAATAGTTGCCAGTTCAAGTTTTGTTGGACTTTGATCGTGATGTTTTCTTATAATGTTCAATGTAGTCACATCCAGGTAGCTTTTAAGTTTTAAATATCAAAAGTTATAATGATATCGTTTCTTTTTACCGTTCTACCTTCTTTAGTAAGATCAACTAAGGATTTAACAATAATTCCTAGGACGTTGACTGCGGACCCATTCGGCCTATACCGATACTCTGTGCTGAATAGATTTACTAGTTCAATCGTTTCCTTTTGCACTAATTCGATTGTATTATGACGTATTTTACCTATTCTTACATCCGCTCTGCGATTAACCAGGTGTCGACACACTGTCAACACCCGCAACGCAGAAGAAAATCTCTTCGCGTTGCGGGCTGTCGACACTGTGTCGCATCTCTTTTTTTTTAGAAACCAAATAAAATTGGTAACATTTGTGATGAATGATGAAAAACTTAAAAATAATTCATAAAGAATACCAACATTTCAAAATAACACTTTTATTCTACAATAAAATTACAATATGCAGGTTTATTTTCTAAAAAAAAATTAAAAAAAAAAAATAATAAAAAGTAATAGTTTTCAATCTTACTTTGAGCTCAGAATAGATTATTATAAGAAATAAGATTTCAAATTTATTGCGAATATACTAATAATACATGCATAATAATGTTATAAGTACAACCACGAAAAAAATGAACAAAAAACTGGAATTCCAGGCTGTAGAAAAAAACAACACTTTTTTAATCTTACGGACAAGAGAGGAAAACTAACTGGCTTGAGCTGTGCTGGAAGAATAGGGATAAGATTAAAGTAAACAAAACCAAGTCGACATGTTGTCGACACACGCACCAGGCAAGAAGGCGGTGTGTCGACACGCTCGACATCCGCAGTCAACGTGCTAGCTAAAAGAAAATAATTCGTATCTTATAATTGTACTGATTGCAATAGCATAAAGTCTTGTTAGTGTTTCACATAATATTTTACAATTTTATGTTAATATTATAAAGCCGAAGTGGGTGTATTGCAAGGCAGTATTCTAGGCCCTCTCCTATAAGCAATATACACAACAGATATACCACCCCCGGCTATGCAGATGACATAGTTATTCTATTATCAAGGACATCAAGATCCAATATCAGCACATATAAATCCTCCAAACCCATTTCATATTGTTAGAGGAATGGTTAAACAAAACATGGAAAATTAAATTAAACGAAACCAAATCTCAATCAACATTTCTTTCACATTCCGCCACAATTACAATTACAATTTAATTTCTAACCGTCCTACCCAAATGTCGTTCGTGATCTTGGGATGTATTTAGATAAAAGATTAACTTGAAACTCACATACCTTACTTAATAAAAAACTTGAATTTAAATAGACACTACCACCTACTCCATAAGACTATTCGTCCATAGATCAAACCTTTCACTAAAGAAGAAGTAACTCTACATACATCTATATCGAAGTATGGGGTTCAATGAAACCTTCAAAACTTCCAAAGTATTCACTCTCTCCAGTATGAAATTGTTTTCACCATTGTCAACTCTCCCATTTTTAGTTTCAAATCTAACTATTCACACAGATCTAGAAATTCCTTTTTGTTAATAAGATTACCCAAACAAGATATAACAAATTCGATCAGACTTTTCATTTCCACTTTTGATCCTTTTATCCGAAATTTATCATCCCTTTGTAGTCCAGATAATCTTTTCAGAAGTTCAAAGCGCCCGCTATCTCCACTTCACTGAAGAGAGCAATTAGTTCGAATATTTAATTAGGGAGTGTTATCGCTGGATAGCTTCTCTCCTCGTTTAGTATGCGGGGTGTAAGTCAGTATCAGGGTCAACTCTTCAGCGTTACCTATAGCGCAATAATTAGCTGGTATAACAATCACCCCTCCCCCCAAATACAGAAGAAGGGAAGTTAATATAATTTGAAGACAAAAAATACATGGATAATCATTTTATGGGTCACATTATTTATATTAGATTTATTTCTTTTTTTCTTTTTTTTAACCAATGCGAAAATTAAGTGGAAGGATTAATAATAGTGGTAAGGGATGTTATAAGCAGAGGCTGCGGTGCTATCTAACCTGTTGCAGGCTCTCAAGGATGACGGGAAGAGCGGGTGATTGATCCGCCCGCTATCATGTGCTGCTCCATAATCCTGAGCAGCAAGAGAAGCGCGCGGCGGCCACCCTCAGCCACGACGACCTCTTACAGCCCGGCCGGGTACTATCACCCACTTTCAGTGCAACTCTTGCCGGTCTATCGGTTATAATTACCGCCCTCAAATACTCTATATTAAATTCCGGCCTTTTAGAAGTTTCATAAAAAAAAAAAAAAATTATTTTTCTGCACGATTTCAATTTTTTATTATTTTTTTTTTAACAAAGCGTTTATTTTTTTATATTTAGTTTTATTATAATTTAATATCCTGTTTTTTTTTTTTAGTAAACAAATTATTTAATTTTTTTTTTTTTTTTTAAATTGTGATGTACACCAACAGGTAAATTTAAAACCAAAAGGATACGAAATTAATCACCAGTACTTCTTAAGGTAAGATTATTTACGATATTAGTATCATTCGTGTTTTAGATTTGGTTGACACTTGTTACACTATGTTATTTATTTCTTGACGCTGTAAAGGTTCCTTTTTTTCAAATCTCTAGTTAAAAAACATCACTTATAGCTTAAACTTATCTCTTTTTTTTTTTTTTTTATACAACGAAGTTTCAATCAGTCTTTGATTTTTATCATAAATTAAACTTAGCTTCCTTTGATCAACTTATTTTTCTTTTTACTTTATTTTTTTTTTTTATTTTATTTTTTTTTCTTTTTCTTTGCTACTTGATCCACAACATTTCAAAGATACAATACTCTTTATGTTTAGTAAAGTTAAAAAGGAAGTGGTTCAAAGAAAAGATCGTTTTTTTTTTTTTTTGGACTGTTCTTTGAATAAAATTAAAAAAAAAAAATAAATATATATGTATACGTATATAAAACACACTTTTTGTTCTACTCTTTTACTTTTTCTTAATTCTGATAAAAAGGAAATATTGTGATTGTACGAAAGTTTCAAAATTGAGATTTAACCTAAAATATAAGTTTTATAGTACCCCGGAGTATGAAAAAATAGTTTTTAGCAATTAAGTCTGTATGTATGTGTATATATGTGAAAATGAAATATCTCATAAATGAAAAATAGCGGAAAAAAAAAAAATCAATTCCGTCTAGGATTTTGGACAAAATATATTTTATTAACCGGAAATACAATATTATCAATAAATACTCTTTTTACTTCCTCTTACTCCTCCTAGTAACAGGAAGTATTGTAATCTTGTCAAATTTTCAATATCGAGTTTTCACCGGAAATATCCGTTTTAAGATCCCCTTAGTCCAAAAAAAAAAAAATTGGTTTTTAGAAAATGGTCTGTGCGTGTAAGTATATGTGAAAAGCATAAACTCAAAAATGAAAAAAATCGTAGAAAATTCAAACTTGATATGCTGTTTAGATATCACCATGAGATCCAACAGTGGGTCTCATCTGTCAAAATTCCTCAACCGGAAATAGTAGTTTTTGACTTTTTTACGATTTTTTCGAAAATGGTTCCGTCGATTTTTCTTGATACAAAGAGCTATAACTTTTATTTGAATACATTTCTTTGGGAAAATTTATTTAAAAGGGTAGTTTTGTAGGAGGGGTGGGGTTAAGTTTTCTTCTAAAATGCTATTTCAAATTTATTATACAATTCTACCATCTAAACAGTATTAATTAGAATTAAATATGTTGTTGAAATTTTGTGTTTGACAAAAAAATCGGCTGACCGGAAGTGTGGTTTACTTTACTACTTTATTGTAAATGATTTTTTTTTTTTTTTTTTTTCACTTTTTCGCAATTTTATCGCAAAAATAGCTCCGATAATTTTTCTCTTGAATATTCTTATATAAACTACACATACAAAGTTATAGAATTTTTTTTATTTAAAACATTTCATTGGGAAAATTCATTTTAAGTGCATTTTTACGGGGAAGGGTGGGGTTATGTTGTTTTTCTCTAAAGTGCTGTCATAGTTGATTATAATACAATAATTCTTATCATCCAAACAAACAATTAATTAGAAATAAAATATATGGCCAAAATTGCCGTGTTTCAAGAAAAATTAGTAAACCGGATGTGCGCTTTTACTGAATAGTTTTTTTTCCTTTTTTGTTTTTAGTTTTTCGCGATTTTCTTAAAAAAAAAAAAAATAGCTACAACAATATTTTCTTTAAATTTCCCTATATTATCTATACAGGATCTCCCAAGGTATATGGATAACGACTTTTTCTCGCAAACTAAGATAGCTAGAAAAAAAAAACCTAAAAAATACGTGTCCCTGTAGTTTTTTTGTTAGAAATCCAAATTTAATTTGCAAATTTGTTTTGGTGCTTTGAGAAGCGAGATACAGGCACCAACTTCATTTTTTTCAAATGGGGAGGTGTGATTTTTATTTAAGAAATAGATTCATCTATTTTTTGTAAGAAAAATTTACTTGAACGGTTTTGAGATGCATACACATGCTTTTTCCTGCCAATTGTACATTACGACACAAAGAAATACATCTCTAATGGTGGAAGCCAGTTAGAGCAAGATCTTTAATTAATGAGGAGTAAAATTTATAATAAAATAGTACTTTTCTTCTTATTCAATAAAAAAAAAAAAACGGTTATAATATCATTTTGAAATTTCTTATAGGAATCATGTTTTCATTCATAACTTGTAAAATATCACGCACAGAAAAAAAACCGTTCAAGTAAATTTTTCTTACAAAAAAATAGAGGAATCTATTTCTTAAATAAAAAAACCACACCTCCTCATTTGAAAAAATGAAGTTGGTGCCTGTATCTCGCTTCTGGAAGCACTGAAACAAATTTACAAATTAAATTTGGATTTCTAACAAAAAACTATGGGGGACACGTATTTTTTAGTTTTTTTTTTTTCAAGCTATCTTAGTTTCCGAGAAAAAGTCGTTATCCATGTAGTGGAATCAATTATCGGATTTATCGGATCCCACCGCTGCCACCAGATATAGTGGAATCAATTGTCGTGATTCCTGAGGTACGAAGTTAGATGTCTTGAAGAAGGATTTATTAGGCGGAAGTTAGTTTAGAGATTTTTAGAGAGTTATTGCTTGAATTACTAACACTGAATTTATAAAAATAGACTATATTTTTAACAATAATTTGAATGTGTGGTTTGGTAACAATTAACACGAAATGATAAAAATAATTAAATAATTTAAAGAGTTAAATAACAAATAATTTAATATGATTAAAATAAATAACTAATATGCACAACTATGAAAATAATGATAAGTTTAACCTTGTATAGGGACGCGCTCGGAACTCAAGTATAA
Organism: Triatoma infestans; assembly: GCA_011037195.1. Taxonomy (NCBI): domain Eukaryota; kingdom Metazoa; phylum Arthropoda; class Insecta; order Hemiptera; family Reduviidae; genus Triatoma; species Triatoma infestans. Next base: position 16,608 of record JAAEAF010012012.1, on the reverse strand, counting down.
CTGCTGCTGTAAAATGATGTTGTAATGATACTAGTGTAAAATGAATGATGAATGATACTGATCTACTGATATAATTGATATAATGATCCCCTCCTCCAGTGGGGCGAAGTTTATATTAGTCTTACTCACACACTGTTAAGTGTGTAAGTAAGTACTCAAACTAAGACATCTCTCGTAGCGTGCGACCTTGGCCAGTTCGGTGACCAGTGATTTAGGTCAGTGGCCAGCTTTATCGGTGCTTGTCTTTGATGTAATGTATTGACCCTTGTATTGAAAGGGGTTTTTGTTTGGCCGCGGCCCTTGTCTTGAACACAGCGGCCGGCTGGGCCACTAGTTATAAATTATCCTTTCTTCCTGCCATTCTTTGTGAAGATGGCGGCTGGCTAGAGCCACTTTGACATTGCTATGACCTTGATATGTCATTACATCCATATACCTTGGGACAAGCGGGGGTGGAAGCACCTACTTTACTAGTAACATTTTTTAAACAAATATAAAAATTAGCAGTTATAAGGGGGCCTCGAACTGGGGACCTCCCACTTACGAGTCCATGCTCATAACCACTACACCACACCCGCCGCGGGTCATATCTGTTTTATAATTTCTTCTGTTACTTTTTATAACTACTATACTGTACAATAAATGTGTTTTCTCCAATATATTTTTACAGAGCTCCTGAAGAAGGGAGCAAGAAAGAATTTACTTTTTTTCTTTAAAAACTCCTCTCTGGCCATTGTCGTACAAACATCTCATTAAAAAAGGAATTCTTTATTGCTCTACGTTTCAGGTACCATTTAGTGCCCTTCTTCAGGAGTAGTAGAGGAATGTATACTTTGAGAACGTTGAGATTTAAATACTGTTTGGTGAATGAGCTTTTTATTTGGACAGTCAAGTATCCAGTATGCTGTTTTTAGCCTCCTAACAAGTGCTAGAAGAAATGGGAATAAAAAAGCCGGCTAACTACACTGTAGGCTTAAATAAACAGTTGCCAGATCAACTTTGACGAGTAAACACAAGTCACAATTCAAACTTAAAAGGGTTAAAGCCAAACTAGTTAAATCAACCATTGAAACAAACAAAAGTTCTAACTATCCTCCACATCGCTCTTGAAGCGATTCATATCAGCTAGAGTTCTACCAATTTCTATATAATGTTACTAATATCATCACACTTTAGAGGTCATCATACTGCCTTCAGTTTCCTCTCAATATGTAAATATAAATTGTGTATATTAAAGTGCAAATAGTGATCATTTTTTCTCACCAAACGCCATATTCTGCTATCATTGTTGTGCAAATGTTGCTATGACTACAAGTCAGCGTCAATCAACCGTTCTTCTAACATCCAATAAATCCATATAATCCAATCAAAAATTTTATTAATTAGTGTTTCCAGTTATATCATCCATGAAGATCACAAAATCCTGATAATCCTAGAAGTGGTTAAATTCCCTATACTCTATAAATTCTACATGAAAATGTACGCCCACACCTGATCCGCTTAATCCGCATTTCCTATCCTCTGAATCACATCCCGAAAATCCACATTTAAAGCTCAAATGGACGGACAATGGCCTCGTGATTGGCTTAATTCGGCTTAACTACAGTGTGACATGAGTTTCTCCACTTAGTTCAGTTATATACGTAAAATGAAAACATTTTTTATAAATTTCAAATATAAATCTAGAGGTGGTAGGGGTGAGGTTGGGGGAACAAGTGATATCCGAAGCAGGTAGAGAATGATTGTGTTACCGGCAAAATATGAAATTTAGGAATTCTATAGAATGCCTAGGCATTTCATATAATACCATACGTTATACTCAGATACCAGATTAATACCATGCGTGGTTTATACTCAGATACCAAATTATATTTCTTATGATAAATTTTGTGTATTTGAAAAATATTCTTTTAAATATTCCCCATTATTGTTGTAAATTAGATGTTGAGGTGCGGTCATACAAAAGAACTCTTTTTAAATTTCTACCCACGTTTCGACAAATTTATTGCCTTCTTCAGGGGCTGTACAAAGGTTTTTAATACAAATCAATAAAAAAGAATTTAGAAGCAACATAAAATATGAACTTAAAATGAATATTTTCAAAATAAAATTTTTTAAAATAAACTAAATAAATACACTAAATAAAATCTATGATAAATATAGAACATTTAAATTTATTGCAAACTATTGTTGTAGAACTGATCAATATTAAACTAAATCACAACTATTAAAACTTTGACAATATGTGGCATATATATGAGTAAAGTATGGAAAATAACTTAGGAAATGTACTTACAAAAATTTTCAGTTAGAATTCAAGTAGTAATTAATCTAGTTTAACCTATGACATACCATCACCAAGTGTTACGGACATTCGATGGATCAAGGTTTATAAAGGGGCTAGGAGAACGGATGGGAAAAACCGTGTCTTAGTCTGTATGTTGTTTTGGAAATTCCAGGAGATTGTTATAACTGAGGGATAGGTTTTTGGTGTCTGTTCTAAAATTGATAGATAATTTATCTTTTTTAATATGAATCATTTCCAATATATTTCTTTTTTTATTATTATTGTTGATGGAGAGAATTTTGGTGTTTTGTATGTCAAATTTATGTTTGTATTGTATGCAGTGTTTCGTTAGTGCTGTAGTCATGTCAGTCGGTTTTTTAGTTTTACAGTCGTATTTATGTTGGTACAGTCTATTTTTTAAATATTGAGATGTTTGTCCTATGTATGTAGCTGGGCATTGTAGACAACTTATTTTATAAATTATATGATAATAAAGTTGTGGGTGTGGGGTCTTTTAGTTTAGAAAAGAGTTTTTTTTTTAGAGAATTGGAGTTTTTGTGGGCGATGGAAAGGTTATATTCCTATTATTCATTTCTTAACTTGGGGAAATTCTATTGTAGTGTTTCAGTATAATAAATCAGGGTATTCCAAATACTGTTTCAATAGTTCTGGTACTTTAAGAATAATTTAACTTTTAAATGATTACTATTAAAATATATTTTGAAATCGGGATGTAAATATATAAATGTGGGCTTGTCCGGGATGAATTTCATATTTTGCCGGTAAAAATTACATCATAGAAAAGGCAATAAATAATATTGAATAACGTTTGCGATTTCTCAAAACAACCTGAAATCTGTTTAAAAAAATAAACAAACTTAAAAACCAATTCGTAAAATCGCACTTCTGGTCAACCGCTTTTTTTCAAATTTGAAATTCTAGCAATACTCGAAGATATATTAATATTATTGAGAACTATAATGTTATAATATTATTGAGAACTATAATGTTATAATATTATTGAGAACTATAATGTTATAATATTATTGAGAACTATAATGTTATAATATTATTGAGAACTATAATGTTATAATATTATTGAGAACTATAATGTTATAATATTATTGAGAACTATAATGTTATAATATTATTGAGAACTATAATGTTATAATATTATTGAGAACTATAATGTTATAATATTATTGAGAACTATAATGTTATACTGAAATGGTATTTAGGCAGAGGAAAGCGTAACGCTACTGTTCTCCTCCCCCTTTCCCCCTGAGAACCTCCAAAAAATCCATATTCCAGAGAATATATTTTAAATAAAATTTATGTGTACAAATAGTATACGAAATTTAAAGAAACAAGCTAAAAAAATTACTTGGCTGGGGCTAAAGAAGAATGCTAGCGTTTCTTCAGTGTGGAGAGATAATGGCATATGTAGTTTTTTTTGGCATATGTATTTATCGTTGGAGTAATTGAAACGCAGAGATTGTCTATTTGTATGTAGATGAGTATTTTGTGTGAGATTTTTCGCCAAAGAGTCCATATCAATGTAAACAATATTTATGTTTGGCCGTTGTTAATTAAACAAGCTAAAAAAATTAGTTGGCTGGGGCCAAAGAAGATTACGAGGGAATTCACGTATTATTTTTCTTTTAAAATGCCGTTCGGCTCAGTTTTTTCCGAAACATATCTCTTCAATAAATTCCCACCAATCCCTCATATCTCAAGATCTTCTTTGCCCCCCCAGCCAACTAATTTTTTAGCTTGTTTAATTAACAACGGCCAAACATAAATATTGTTTACATTGAAATTTAAAGAAGTTTGAAAAAAAAAAAAACATTGTTGAAGCAGAAAACAGAAAAAAAAAAAAGAAGCATTCCTTAAAGATGCATTTCCGGTTGATGGGATTTTGTTCGAAACTTTTGTGTCAGATATGATGGTAGTACGTACCTTGAACGGAATACTAAATTTTTTTTTTTTTTAAATTATTTTGTTGGTGAGTGAAATCCTCATTATGGGGAAAACCTAACACATACATACACGCACACAAAGGATATTTTGTCCACAAAAACACAGACACACACACTACATTCGCAAAATATAATTTAATCATTGTATGAGTAACCCTCAAAACATGTATTTCCGGTTAAAACTTAATTTCAAAAATTTCACACGATCGTAATACTTCTTCTTACCAGAGTAAGTGAAAGTAAAAACAATGGTATCATTTGGAAACTTCTCCTAGAGATATGTGTCTTGTCTTAACGTAGAAATCAGCGAATTTTTTTTGTTTTTGTTTTTAATTATTTTTATTATTATTATTTGTCGTGTTCAAATTTAGTTCTTCAAATTTAGATAGACTATTCTTTAAATTAAGGCAATTCTAAATTAATCTGTGTAAATACATAGATTTTTTTTATTTATATTTATTTTACAAATTAAATTATGGGCCAACTCTGTTAGGGGTGGGGGAGCTTTATATACACGGAGCTCAAAATAAGATGAATGAAAAATTAAAGATCTTGATATAATCGGAGTTTCAATCTTCTAGGAAGTTCATAGGCACGCCTGTGTGATAGTGTGATGGAGTAGATAGTTTTGTGTGCCTGTTAGTTTAGTCATATGTGTGTGAATATCTGAAGTGACGTGTTCTTTATGTACGTATATATGTGTTTGAAATGTTATTGGTGATGTTGTGTGTTTGTGTGCTGGTAGCTTGTGGAGCACGAGCGATTTAGTAAAAGGGCTTGTAAGTAAGTATATATGTTTATGAGAGAAGTAATGAGAATAATTAAGTAGTCACCACTGCTAACAATAAATATATTCTATTAAAATAATAACTACAAGTTATTTACAAGACATTATAATTTATTAATATATTGTGAAACTGATGCTAGAGAGAGCGAAAAACAAGTGTTCTGCTTCGGTGTCTACAACAAAACTGTATCTTAATAAATGATCTAGAATAAACGCAAATCTCTATCACTGGCATGAGTTTAAGAGAGCGATTCCTGAAGCAAGTGTTCTGGCTTTAAAAGCAGAATGCAGACTGTCCGAAAGAATGCCTTCTCTTACAAAACAGTTGGCCAAGTGGCATTGTATTAATTTAACGGATTCTTGCCTTTATCTCTTGGTTTGCATTGACCTAGATTGTAGTATACCTGGCTCTATCCCAATCACTATTTGAACTATCTAATTTTCATAAAACTATTTTCCAAAACTATTATTTTTCCATTTCGTTATTCCACTACATGTTACTGGTAAAACCAAGGAGATCGTTTAATGCAATTTTAAACTACTTTATTTTGAAAGGTATATGTAATCGTTTTGTCATTGGGTTTGCTAACTGTTATGTAAAAGGGCTGGTGGCGTATATCAGAAAAGGTCTGAGTAATGGACTTGTAGAGAAATAAAGTACAGGAATGTTTAAGTTGGCGTATTTCTGTTATTAAGTTGGATATAGTTGTTTCAGTCGGATGTATGCTTATTGTAGTTTAGTGTTGATGTGTAGTCCGTCTTCAGGCGAGTCTTATATCTAGGATTACACCAAGATAACGCACTTCTTGGTCTTTGTTTCTAGGGAAATTCTTGGTTGTTAATTTGAACTACATGAAGATTTTGAATTCGAAACCTGTTGAGATCGAAGATTTCTTACTTTCATTTTGAAAAGATTTAATTTCAGTTTCCATTTTTGGGAACCAATTTGATAAAATATCAATAAATGTCTGTAAATCAGTGATACTTCTATTTAAATAATGTAAATTTAAATTTCAATATTGTGATGATTAAAAAATTTAACGTAATGAATAATTGAAATTTCATCAGAAATCTAGCTAAGCGAAAACAAACTGCGTATTCAAACACCGATATAGTCATATGGTAACGCCCTGTGTTATCTTGTTTGTAACAGGTGTTGATAGTATATTAAGATATTGCGTTACTATCAAGTTCCATAGATAAATAGATTGCTAATCTAAATTTCAGATAAACATTGCTTTCAACACATCTTTTGTAGGATCCATTTGCCTATATTTTGAATCTTTTTAAAGGCTGTATAGTATTTAGGAAAGTGTTCACAATTTTTGTAAATACTACAACATTTAATTGAATTTAATATTCATTATTAATATTATAAAGTTAATATCTCAACGGAAGATATATTTACATTGAAATATAAGATTAAGAAATGAAGTAAGTGAGTCATATGTTGAGCGAATTGGATTGCCCCAAAGAAATATACTTAGCCTGCTAGTGTACACAACTTATATATCCTAACTGGAAAGGAATAACTAAACCGGAAACGCGAATATTACAATATGCGGATCATATGTGAATATGTTCCATAAATAACGGTTTTCTGTCGCTTAGATTTCTTAAATAATTCCCTAACTGTAGTTGTGACCAGCAACCAAAGAGAAGCTCAACAATCAAAGATAGTATAGAGCAAAACCTAAAACCACTCTCTCGGACTGGAGTGGGAGAAACTGTATAAATATAGTGACGGACAGCCCATAAAAACTCAGTTGAATTTAGTTTAATACATTCAATCGCTACGTGTCATTTTCATACCACTCTACCTTAAACATTTCTCTGTTGTAAAGTCCAGGCAGTCTATCTCTTAATTAATATATTAGTTAACCAATGTTAACCAAACCTTCTTCTCAATTCATCTACCATACCTAAATTCTCTCCACCTAACACATCCATTATAGTAGTTAATATCTATCTAAAAGGACAAAGTCTAAGCATATCTGCCCATTCACAAGGAGACATTGTCAGCCTGGCTGACGACTATAGTATTTGTTAGGAAAACAAAATTGGTAAAATACTTAGTCCTTTTTATGGATAAGACTTTGACTTGGAAGGAATATGTATAGAATTTGGAGGAAAAGTTGCCAAAATATGTTGCATGCAATTTCATATTGCAAATGGGGGGGGGGGCTGATCCGAATATTTCTCTACTATTCGTAGCAACCTTAATTGATGTTGTCAATCAATTCAAAATAAATTTTTTAGGGTATGCTGCGGCTATTTGTGGAGTAAAACGATAGATGTTTTGCATGCCGAGGCGGGCGAATTACCTCTGAAATTTTGGTGGGAAATGTTGTCACAGATTTTTTTCTGAAAACACTCTCTGAAACCTATTCTTATCTATAGTTCGACAACATTTCAAAAAAAAAATTCATAACTAGTTAATTTCAGAGATAGGTGCTCATTTAATAGAAATTGTTAATTACCATTCAATAATAAATATTTCTTTAAATATATCGTTTAAAAGAACATTATTATTATCATCGTGTAACTCAGTTTTTGAAGATGAAATTAATAAAAAGCGACCATACAATTACAATATCTTTATAGACGGTTCTTAGACGTATGAAAATTTGTGCTGTATATACTTTCCAATTTGAAAAGTTTTATTCATTATTTAAGGAGCAGTTGGTAGCGATCTCTGAAACAAATTTGAAAAGCTTAATTCATTATTTGGAAGCACCACTTAAATACATAGAAGATTTATCAGCTTCAAAAATTCTTTATTATTTCAGATTCTAAAAAGCGCTCTGTATAAATTAAAAACTAATTAATTCCATAAAAAAATAAAATAATATAGTAATTTACATAATTAAAAACAATATTAATATTAAAGAAGGGTGGTAAAGTAAATGGAGGGTGGTAATGGCAAAGACAGTACACAGTCAGATAAAGGTCAAATTCTTTAAAAGTATTAATCCATATATAATTACGTGACCTTGGTAACAAGCACACTAAAAATAGTAAATAAATAAATAATTTTGTTTAAAATATTACTTTATTTAAAAATTTACAATCTGTATAACCATATATATTAAGTGGGATGTGAGATATCTTAAGTGGGGGAGAGTAACTACCCAATGCTAGCACTTTCTACGGAATTCCATAGAGATGCTTGAACAATCACGAAGGAAACGGCATGGAACTTAGTCATCAGCAATAGTAAATAGAGGCTAGAGACTGTACAAATGGACTATTAGAACAATGATAGAAAGCGGGGTATGGTAGTTGAGGTAATTTGTCTTCGCAAGTTGATGTTCGTAAAGGATAATATGGTTGAGGTTCGTTATGGAAATAGAGAGATTCGTGACTTAGTAAGGAGCGTCAACTATCTATCTTAATACTTTGAATGGGAGTGTCTGGACAGTTCATACCTTTGTAGATATTTTTTTTAGGAACCCCATAGTTCCAGAACGTAAGTCAGCATAGATTGGAAAATCGTAGGTCTTTGGGAGAAGTTTGCCCCTTTTGGATCAAATTGTTTTTCTTTTAAGTCTTGTTTGTAGGTTCCACGTGAATCGCTCGCTTATCTATGAAGATATACCTGTTGCCCAAGATAGCCCGCCAGATGTGTAACAGATAGAGTATTGCTGTTGAAGAAGACAGAAGAACAGGGCTCTGCCGGAGAGTCAAGGTATAATGTTGTTGTTTTTTTTTTTTTTTTTTTTAGGTTTATTATTATTCGCCACTTTTTTGCCCATATTTCTAAAATACGTAGGTGTGTCCGTAATTTTCTGTCAAGCTGATGTAGTTAATACAAACTTTGTGGGTATTTATTTGCTGCTAATATGGCGGAGTCATGTGTATATGTACATAGATGTGCGGACGGGATCTGTAGGTATGTGTTATGTGTGGAATTTTTTTTTTATTTCTTTAATTATTTTATTTACAACTGCGAATCATACACAACAAGCAAACAAAATGACAGTGATAATATAACAAATAATAAAATAAATAACAAACAAAACTAGAAAAGAAAGAAAAAAATAACACCATCATAAAGTCGGTTAGTATAGATAGCGATGAAGCGAATTCGAAGGATGCCCTTTTTTTTATCAAGCGATCAGGTGATCGCGAGGCCATCGGCGCTTCAGTCTTCGGGAAGGATTAGCAGGAAGTGTTATCTGTGACAGGTTGCGGATCAATGGGTTGTAGTGAAGTGGGAAAGTTTAGAATGGAATTTAATATATCGGGACTTGGCGAGATCTAGGATAAACGGGAGTTTTAGATCATTGTGGATAGTGTGGTAGCTGACGTAAAAAGGAGCATAGACTATTGTGCGGAGGATTGTTGATTTGAAGGATTGGATACGATGAAGATTGGAGCGCTTTGCTGATCCATATAGTTCGAGTTCGTATGTCCAGATAGGGGCGAGCAGAGCTATGTAGAGTGATGTGTGGAAAATAAATCAAATTTAAAAAAATCTGCTGAAATAAATTCATGACTTTCTTTTGCTGCAGTGTTCTCTCGTTACAGGCAGTACTACCCCTAACCGAGGACCACAGTGAGCTATAGAGGCTCCTATGAAGAGAAAATCTAAGGGCAGCATTGCAGAACTGCGGGATCTCTGGGTGGGAAACCCACCCTTCCCTTTTAGGGAATCCCTTCCCTTTTAATTCTTATTAATCCTGTATACATTATGGATACGAAATTGGCATTTTAGAGGAAAGCTTAAAATCACTCTTTCCTCCGAAACCTCTTTAAATGAATTTTCCCGAAAAAATGTTTCAAATAATAGTTGTAGAAAATGTTTCTAATTGAATTGTATTTAACTGGATGTGAGAGTGAAGAGAGAGAATTAGAGAGAATGGATTTTAGAAATGGACTACATGATATGCTGAATAATTGGAATTCACAAATTACAAGGATTCTACAGTACAATAGACATTAGGTAGCTAGAGAATGATAAAGAGACAGACTGGCTGGGTAATAAGAAGGTAGATAGGTTGCTGACTGGATGTACTGTTGTAAAACTCTTTTGAACTGTTATGCTGTCTTTCTATGTTGTAATGTATTTGGTGTGTTGTGTTGTTGTAGTTTGTAGTAAACTACAAACCGCTTGAGCGGTTTAGTAAAAGGGGCTTGTAAGAATATATGTTTAAGAAAGAAGTATTAGTAATAATCAAGAGAGTACCACTGTTTTTGAAATATAAATATATTCTCTAAGTGAATTTAAATAGTTTACAATATTCACAACTATATCTAGAATAAAGGCATATCTCTATTACTGGCATGAGTTTAATAGAGCGATTCCTGAAGCAAGTGTTCTGGCTTTGAAAAACAAAATGCAGACTGTTCTGAAGGAATGCCCTCTCTAATGGGGGATTTTCTCTTACAAAACAGTTGGGCAAGTGGCATTGTTATTTTCCTAACAGGATTCCTGTGGTTTTGTCTCTCTAACAGAAATGACCCCCAAACTACAGTATCTGACTCTAAAATACATTATTTTTGCCAAAATTATTTCATTTAAAATATTTTTCAAAACTATTTATTTTTACATTTCTTCTTCCACTACAATGTATATGAAACGAACTCCTCTCACTTCCCTTGCCTGGCCTAGGTTGAGAAGTAATAAACTTTTGATCCATTTAATGTCTGCTTTCTTCGTTCTTCGGATGTTATGAATCTTTAATGATTTCGCGGATCCCATTACATATAATATGTTTAGTTGATAAGATTAAAAAATATCGTCGAAGTCGTTTCAAATCGTAAAAAATGTAACCAATCCATTCAGTAAAGTGGTACTTCTGGCTGACCAATATTTTGACCAAAACCTTATTGTTCAGGTTCCATGGTAGAACTTAAATGAAGCAACCATCAAGTTTGAATTTAGTGCGATTTTCGATTTTTTAGTTACCAGCTAGTTTTACAAGAGAAGTAAGAATAAGCTAAGAGAAATACTTATTCGACTCTCTCCTATTAATTTTTCTCACCTCTGTAAGAGAAAGTATTGCGATCGCATCAATTTATAACAAGGTTTAGCAGGCATTGTAGTATTCAAAGTTTAAGGTATGTGTAAGATTCGAGGATGGTAGAGAAAAAGGATAGTGGATGCCAGGATAAAGATAAAAAGAAGAAAGGACGTCTAAAAAGTAGATGAAAAGTCGACAAATTAATGTCAAAAAGTGATGGGAGTATAGCGTTGTGGGAAGTGGATGGGAGTGAGTTGCAACTTTCCCTCAACAGGTCGGGACCTTTGGAGGAAAAAAGTTCTGGAAGCCCTAAGTTCTCTTATTGACTGGCACGCCTGTGAAAGTGAAATAAGATTTATTCAAGGTTGTAGTTGCAGATTTTTTTTGTTAGAATAATTAGATCAAAAAACCAATTAATTGCATTTTAAAAAAGAAATGAAGGTTCCTAGACAGCGCTATATCTTCAAGGACATAATTGTCTCAATAGATAAAAGGAAAACTAGATACTGGGAAACTTTTGATTTAATTAATAAGGCACTTTTTCATTTTATTTTATTTATAAATGTTGCACTTTACGCATGACGGATTTAATTTGAAATATATTGAAGGTTTAATTAGCAATGTTCTTATTATTTTTTATTTTTTTTTCTTTAAATTTTTATTTATGCTACAATCAGCGCGACAGCGTTATAAGTAATAATAAATTACCTGAGTGGAGAAGCTAGCCCAATGGTAACACTCCAAAACTACCCCAAAATTACAATTCATTCTCTTCACTTGAGAGTAGATCACAAAGCCATTGTCTTTTAAGATGTCTGGGAGGGTTATTAGGTAGAGCCCGGGAAGACAGGTGTTGAACTAAAGGATTTGTGTACTGTCTGTAGGTTAATATGGAATTTCCTGTAATGGGTTTAGGCGACTTGAGCAATGAACGGTATATTAAGGTCAGTATGTATGGTGCGGTTGGAGACGTAAAAAGGAGGATTCTGGATTAAAGGGATTGGAGTCTTTTGGAGATTTGAGCGTTTGGTAGGTTGAACCCCATAGTTCTATCCCATAAGCCCAGATAGGCCTTTAAAATAGATGTATAAATCTAGTCTTTTATTGTTTTCAGAGAATTTAGATCTGTTGTCCAGTAGTCTTTTAAGTTGTCGAAAGCGTCTGTTACATTGATACGGGAGATAACCGAGAGAATAGGAGCAGCAGGCAGGTTGTTTAATGCGATAAAAAGAGGTTTCCTGAATAGGCGAGAGGTGGAAAAGAAAACAAAAAATAGCAGTGTATAAGTCAACGTTCCTCCAAATCCTACATATTCCTCGGAATTATGGACACTGACTAAAAAGCACAAATCAATGATTCAGACGTCAGAAATGAGATTTCTCAAGAAAGTTGAAGGCAAAACCAAAAGAGAACGAGTCCGTAACACTACCATATTAGGTCGAACCTCGACGTATGTAATGGTCTCAATCGAGACTATCGAAAATGTAATGACATTGCTATGAGACCTTGCCATGTCAAACCTTCACAACACATAACAAAAGGAAAAAATAATTTATAACTAGTGGCCTAGCCAGCTGCTGTCTTCAAGACAAGGCCGCGGCCAAACAAACAAAACCAAGGGTCGATGCTATACATCAAAGCAAGCACCGCTAAGGCTGGCCACTGACCTAAATCGCTGGTCACCAAACTAACCAAGGTCGCACACTAGGACAGATGTCTTGGTGTAAGTGTTGCTAACACTAATATATAAACATTGCCCCATTGGAAGAGGGGATGATTATACATGAGTACGTCAGTAGATTATCATTATACGAGCAGCAGTTCCGCGTCCCTATACAGGTTTTATTTATACTCATTTCCTTAGTTCTGCATCTTAGTTTATTTATTTTAATCATTCTAAATTATTAGTTATTTATCTCCTATTTATTTCTAAGTATTTCTTGTTAATAGTTACCATTACTCATGTTTAAATTATTGTACAAATACAGTCTATTTTTGTAAATTCGGTGTTAATAATTCGAGCACTTACTTCCAAAAATCTCAAACTAACTTCCGCCCTCTTCAAGACATCTACTACATACCTCAGGAATCACAATAAACGATTCCACTACAAAAAGAATAGGCTACGCTAGCTAGGGCATCTTCTTCGTGTCGAGCCCAACCGGATTGCCCTTGACACATATAAAACTAAAGTGGATGGCAAGCGAGGGCGAAGTCGGCCTAGATTAAAGTGGGAGGACGAGGTGAAGGATGCCTTCCAAAAAAAGAGGGTTAGATTGGAGAAAAAGATATGAGCTAGTGCATGACCGGCAAAGCTGGAAGAGGCTATGTAAACTTCCTCCTCACACTGCTTAGGCGGTAGAAGAGGAGTGATGATGATGATGATGATGAAAGCGTCTGTTTAGTACTATTCTTTTAAGTCATGTATGAGGATTCCAGTTAAGTCTTCGGTCTAAGTAAAGCCCCAAGATAGCGAAGAAGACTTGATAGCGACGAAGAGTTGAAGGCAATGTTTTGGGACTTGTTTTCATTGAGTTTAATGACCCATTTTTGTACCAATTTTTTTTTTTTTTTGGGGAGGGTTTGCAGATTTCTATGGGCTATAACGGGATTATTATCGGTAGACACAATAGCATTGTCATCTGCATAGGTGAGAAGGATAGTATCATGGGATGTGTTAGGATGTCTGCAGTATATACTGGAGTAAAGGATAGGACCTAGAATGCTGTCAAAAAACAAAATTTAAAATCTTTTTTTAGAATGAAATTTTTATATCAATTAAATTTTTGATTTTTTTAAAGAAGTAAAATTATCCAGAAGCTATTAAAAAGGCAGGGGATTTAAATGGTCTATCCAGGTTGGTTATGTTCCTTTTTTTGAAAATATCTGTTCTTATTTTGCCTTTACTCCCTCGTAAGAGGGAGTATTGCGGACATGCCATATTTTCAAATCGAATATTCATGGAAAATAAATGATTTGAGGTCCCCTAAGTGAGAAAAACAAAAGAAATCTGGTGTGAAACACTCGCATGCACGATTGTTTCTTACTCTTATTAATACCAAGACCTAATTTGTTAATTTTACGATTAAGTATATCAGTTGTAATGTGATGGAAAGTTTTGTGATTATTTCACACTATTTTTAGAGAAAAATATGTATATTTTCGAGAAAAAATAACATTTCAATTAGCTGATCATTTTATAAATTTAATGGAAATTAAGTGTATTATATCAATTTAGTAATTTAATATTTTTTTATATTAATTAATTTTTTATGTAATGTTTGTTAATGCATTATAATAATTATGCTCAAAGTAGATTTGCAAATAATTACTGAAAGTAGATTTCAATTTCCACATTTAACCTCATTTAACATCGTCCCCCAGATTTACCAGATGTTTGAATTGCTGGCTTACTCAGGAAATTAGTATAGTATAAAGCCTGATTAATATCCTCTAAAATAAAAGCGTATCTTTTATAACAGGTACATCCAGAGTTGTTTTTCCGTATAACATTTCTAATATAAAAACAAATGAATAAAATTACATCTGCATATTTACACACACACACAGAGTTTTCAAAATTATGATTGACAAATTTTATAGTTAGTATACTAAAATTTAATGAAATTCGTCGGTGTTTTTATGGAGAAAATCGCAAAAATTGGAAAAAAAAAACTGTTCAGTAAAAACGCACTTCCGGGTTTACTAATTTCCTTGAAACTCGGAATTTTGACAATCTATTTATTTCTAAATTAATTTTGTTTTGGATGGTAGAATTGTATAATCAATTAAGACTGCCACTTTAAAGGCAAACATAACCCTAGCCGCCATCCTCCTGAAACCCCCCCCCTTAAATGGCAATATCAGGAGAAATGTTTCAAATAAAAGTTTTAGCTCTTTGTATGTGTTGTTTACTTACAGTTTAAAAAAAAAATCGTTGGGAGTCGCTTTAGAAAGAATATTGGAAAATACCTTTCAGGAAAAACGCATTTCCGGTCATCTGATTTTCTTTAAACTCGGAAATTTTTCAACAACTAATTTTATATTATTTTTATTTCTTTTTTTTTTTTTTTTACTTTTATTTATATTTATATTATTATTTATTTTTATTTTTATATTATTGTTTTTTATATTATAATCTTTTTCAATTCACATTCTGTTTTGTTAATTCTCCTGCCAACAATTCAATTTTATTTTTTATGTTTCGTTTTAAAAAGTTAAGATTTTTATTGAATAATGGGTCCGCAATGCTGGATAATATCTGATATTTTATCCGTCGTAGCATCCATATTCATTTGGTTTCGTGACTGGTTTTGGATTTTCATCCACAGTCAGCGCAAATTCACCAATTTCGTGTAGTGAGTTCACTTCAACGTAATGTTTCTATTACACTCACACTTGTTGGTTTGTTGGATATATCTAACAAAATTAATAAAAGTAATAATATAATAAATTAACACTATTTTTATGGAACATAATAAACTGAAATAGCATTTTAGTGGACAACTTAACCCCAACTTCCCGCAAAAATATCCTTTAATGAATTTTCCCAGACAAATGTTTTAAATAAAAGTTCTAGTTTTTTATATGTGTAGTTGATATAAAAAGTTGATGAAAATCGCAAGAAAGTAAAAAAAAAAAAAAATTTAGTAAATTGGTACTTCCGGTTGTGGAATTTTGTCACGTGACCTACTGCAGGATTCCATGATGATACCTAAACGGAATATCAAATTTGAACTTTCTACGATTTTTTGTTTTTGTTTTTGAGCTATGCGATTCACATACAAAAACACAAAATATTTTCTAAAAAAAACACATTTTTGGACTCACAGGGAACCTCAAAACGGATATTTCCGGAGAAAATTCGATATCGAAAATTTGGCACGATTACAATAATTGCTCTTACTAGAAATAAGAGAAAGTAAATAGCCTGTCTGGGATCCTTATTATACCGGAACTAATTAAATTAAAAATAGGAAAAACTTCTTCACATAATTGAGTAAACAACCGATATTTAAAATATAATTGCTTCACAATATCGTCCAATTTTCCACTATCTTTGGCCGCTGCAGTACACCAATCAATTCCCGACCATTATCAACCAGCTTATCTCTCCAACTTAATGGTGGTCTTCTACTCTTCGCATACATATCTCTAGAAATCCATTCTGTATTTAGCTTAGACTACCGCTGATCTTAGCCTGGCCCATCTCCACATTATCTATAATCTTTCCTAGATTAAAAGTACTTCACTTTTCTTTTTACTGATAAGAGACAAATTCCTCACGTTATTATGATTTCTCCTTACTCCTAGCATGCTCCTTAACGTCCGCATTTGCAAAATATCCAACCTACAAACTAACTTAATTATCAGTGCTCATATTTCAACAAAGACTTTACCTTCAGATCACTCTAGTAGTATCCCTTGAGAAATTTCACTTAGACCAATATTTCATTCATCCCATTTTGATTTTACAACTCACTTCCTTTCTACGTAATTTTAAACCACATAATTAGTCATCGAAATAGTTAGTTTTCTCTAAGTTTTATGTACCTTTATTTCTACTGATTTGTAATAATTCTTCCAATA
>JAAEAF010012011.1:0-22676 GCA_011037195.1 Triatoma infestans | reverse complement strand
TCTTGTAACAACTGGAACATGAAGAATGAGGAAGCAAAAAAAAAAAAAATAAGCAAGCTAATTTTCTCCCACACTTTGTGATATCAGATAATGTTTAGATTTAAAATGTATAATGGAAATCATTATGAACAAAATTTGTTTAATTATCGAAAGTTTACATAATTTTTACTTCCTCTTACTCCCTCTTAGTAAGAGGAAGTATTGCAATCGTGTCAAATTTTCGATATCGAGTTTTCACCGGAAATATCAGTTTTGAGGTCACCTGAGTCCAAAAAAAGTGGTTTTTAGAAAAAGATCTGTGTGTGTGAAAAGCAAAGCAACAGCAAAAACGAAAAATCGTAGAACGTTCAAGCTTGATATTCCGTTTAGGTATCAACATAGGATACGACAGTAGGTTATGTGTCAAAATTCGTCAACAGGAAGTACGACTTCACTGAATGTTTTTTTGTTTTTTTTTACTTTTTAGGGATTTTCTCAAAAATGGTTTCAACGATTTTCTTGAAACTTGATATATCAGCTACAAATACAAAGAGCTATAACTTTTATTTGAAACATTTGTCCGGGAAAATTCATTTAAGGATACTTTTGGGGGGAGGGTGAGGTTATGGTTTCCTCTAAAGTGATATTTCACTTTATTACACAATTGTATCAACTAAATAATATTAATTAGAATTAAATATGTTGTTGGTATTCAGAGTTTGAAAAAATTGGAAGGCCGGAAATGTGTTTTTACTAGGGAAGTATTATTAGTTTTGCTGCTATTTACTCTAAAACGACTCGAACTATTTTCTTTAACATCAGAGACATTTTCCGTGATAGCCTGCTTCATTTTTGTGAAGCAGGCTATCACGGAAAATGTCTCTGATGCTTTCCAGCTCTGCGGAACCAACCACCACAAACACTATTTTCTTTAAACTTGGAATGTGAAGTACACATATAGAAAGCTACAATTTTTATTTGTAACATTTCTTCTGGTAAAGTCATTTAAGGGGATGTTTTTTGGGAGAGGTGTGAGATTATGTTTTTCCCTAAAGAGCTGTCGTAATTGATTATACGTAATCTACCATGGAAACAAAATTAATTTTAGAAATAAATAGAGTGCCAAAATTCCGAGTTTCAAGAAAATTAGTAAAGCGGAAGTGCGCTTTTACTGAACAGTTTTTTTTAATTTTATCCGATTTTCTCCATAAAAACACCGACGAATTTCATTAAATTTGATATACTAACTATAAAATTTGTACTTTACAATTTGGAAAACTGGATTAAGAGAAAGTTGTGTCAGTGTATCACACCAGATTTTTTTTTTAAGGACTGGAAATAAAGTGAACTGAAAGAAAGAAATGTTTTAATACATAAGATTTTTTTCAGCGATATTCACTTATATGGTGAACGTCCGGTTTCATATATCTTCCATCGTCACGTTGTCTTAATAAACGATGTGTGCTAGTCGGCCATACTTATATATATATATTCATAAATACACAAAATTTTTGGTAGTCGAAGATAATATAAAGATGACTTCATCTTAATCTGATGACAAGAGAATGCCCACAATCAGTGTGTAACCACAAAATGAAGCAAGATACTATAGAATCAACCATCTAATAAAAAATAAAAAAAAATTACTGTGGTGTTATAAAACGGTATAAATTATCAATTTTGATCACCCACTTAGGAGAATTTTACTTCCTGTTACCACTGAAGAAAAAGTAATCTGATCGTGTCAAGTCAAATTTTAGAAACATTTCTTTCACTGGAAATACGTACATACTTTGTGGACCCCTGAGTACGAAAAAATTTTAAGCTAAGTATGTATGAGTGAAAAATATCTCAAAAATGAAAAATGCCAGGAAACTCCAAACCAAGGTTGAATGGAATTCCGTGACTCCATCCAACTATTCTCTTTAAACATCTCATTCTAACGGCTCGTAAAGACCTACCACTATCATTTGAAACATTTTTCCATAATAATTTAAAGCTTTTGCTAAAAATTCTAATCTCGTGGAAAATCGGTAATGTAATTTGTCACCAGAAATGCTGACTTCACTAACCACTTGTAATTCTAAGATTTATTTAAAAAAACAAACTAGTGTGAAATACTCAAACGTGTATTTTTTTCTCTCATACCAAATTATTACAGATTAATCAAAAAATTTATTTTTAATAGCAATGTTTACAATATTTAGTTGGGCTGGCCATAAAATAAAACAATTATTTTACTTGTGTAGCTCTTACACGACCTTATGTCAAAACCAACACAGCTTGTGCAAATTTAAATTTAAAGTAACTGACCAGAACTCCCAAAATCCATCTATAATCAAATTTTTTCCAAAAACATGTTTCAAATAAAAGTGACACATTTTTATCTGTGCCGCGTACATTCCCAAGTTTAAAGAAAATCGTTGTCGCAATGAGCGAGAAAATCCTTTAAAAAAACCCTCAAAAACCTATACCTTTTTCTTATTTTTTCAAATTTGGTATTCTAGTATTAGATAGGTAAGTCTTTATTAATAATTTTTATAAGATTACAAAAACTTAACTTGTAAATGTATAAAGATAGACGGCTAGGCTGATAAAGCTTATCAATTTAACTTAAAAGAAACCAAAATATATCTTAGAACTAAATGCATAATAAAATAAAAAAAATGAAAAACTAAAAATAATTTATGCCTCTGTTATAATAGAAAGTAAATAATGAATACTAGTATTATATATTTAATAAATTATTTCTAAGGTCGTAAGCTATTTTACAGTATTTTACCAACATTGACCAATTTTTTCCCATTTAAAAATTCCAAAATATTTGCTTTACTTATATTATCTTTTTTAAATATTTTCATTCTCACATCATGATATTTAGGGCAAACAAGGAGGAAATGATAAAGATCTTCTTTTTCTAGCAAATTACAAACAGGACAGACAAAAATAACTTCTTCAGATTCATTATCAATAAAAGGTTTGTAACTTAAATGTAAAAGTTCGCTTCTAAGTTTAAATATTAATATTTTACTAGAAAGAGGCAGAGTATTATATAGATAATTATTTTGTACCAAATTATAACATATAATTTCCTACCCAACATATAATAATTTGAATTCTTAATTTCATCCATAAATTCATTGTTGTAATGTTCACTTTAATGTTTTCAGTAATGGCGGAAAGTGGTCAAAGAAAGAAAAATGGATTTATGGAAATGAGCAAATTGAAATCGTTAATAAATATAAATATCTGGGTATATTTTTAACTCCAAAGCTATCTTTTGCAGAAAATCATAAAGAGAAACTTAAAAAAATTAAAATGTGGTCTATACTCAATATGGTGTCAACTAATGGTGAGTAACACGGTTTCATTTGGTGCGAAGTTAAGAGTGTTCAACAGTGTAAGGTCGTTCTGTTTTATGCTACGCAGCTCAGGTTTGGGGAGGTGGATGGTATGAGGATGTGGAAAAGTTTATTTAGATATTTTGTCAAAAGATTATTTAGGCTGCCCAATTATGCCCGAACATCATTTATTCATATTAAAACCGGTACCGGGCCGACCCAAATTATATACAATGAAGCTGCACCATGAGTATATCGTTAAAGTGTTAAACATGCCCGACTCAAGGTTGCCAAAAATATAAGCATTAGAAATTATTAAAAGAAACATGTTCTGGTTCCGTGAAATTAATGATTACATTTTGAAATACAGTTTGGGACCGCCAATAAATACCCATAACATTCAGCTGTGGGACAAAAAGTTATTGTTCTAGTATTATGTAGATACGTAGTAAAAACTATATATTTTATATAACATGAGGGACTTTAAAAGAAAGCATAACGCTACTACTGTTCCCCCACAACCCCACAAAAATTCAATTTACCCGGGTAAATGTTTTGACTAAAAATAATAGATATAAATGTGTGCAGATAGTATACAATGTTTAATGAAAATCGTTGGAGCCATTTTTGAGGAAATCGTGAAAAACTGAATTAAAAAAAAATCATTCAGTTAAAGTCGCACATCTATTGCATGGATTATGCCCCAAAACATGCCGTGGTAGTACCTAAACGAAATACCAAGTTTGAGCTTGCTGCGAATTTTCGTATTTAAGATATTTTGTTCACACACACACTCACATAAAAACATTGAAATTACTCTTACTAGGATTAAGAGGAAGTTTGTTTTGTTTTTTTATCCAACGCCAACTGTTGGCAATTTAGCCATTCTGACGCGGACAAACCAATATAAGAGAGCCCTAGCGCAAAAGGGGTCTTGTCCGGCAGCATCCTCACGCTGCTGGTATACAGCAAGGTGCTCCCGTTTAGTGTGCCATCGTTGCAAAGCGGTCATCCGGCAATTCGCACCACTCCAATCCTATGCAAGTGCTCGCTTAAGTAGTCATGGCGAATCGTCATTCTGAAATTGGCAGTGAACACACGCCGAGGTAAGTGACTCGGGATCGCTCGATCTAACAGAGCAGTATAGTAAATCACTCAGCATCTCCTTCATGGTGCTGTTGACCAGGGAGCATACAGTCCTGTACGCCACAAGTCCGACGGGCTGATCCATTAAGCATCCTTCTTTTGCCAAGTGATCCGCTCTTACGATACCCTCGATTCCACAGTGGCTAATAACCCAGCAAAGTATCACTGTGGCCAAGATTATCAGGGCGACGATAGTAGACTGCGAATCAACTAGAATGACCGCATGTTTCCTACCTTGATATTTCTTTAGATGCTCAGCTGCTTTTGAAACAGCATTGGCGGAATTGTAGACCGTTTAGCCGCAGGAGTTCTAATAAGGTAATCTTGCGTTCCCAGGGGGCACTACTAGGAAGCGATCTACATCCCCTCCCCCATTAAGTGGAGAAGTAAAAGGGGTCCCATCGATTTCTTTTAACTTGGAATGTTAACTGGCTTACATGTATACTTATAAATTCTATTTTAAATAATTTTGTGGGAAAATTGGGGGTTCTGGATGATATGGAACATTAAATTTGAAGTGTTGTTGATAGAAGCTATATTAACTGATATAAATAACTGTATTAACTGCGGTGAGACAAAGTCGTATGAGTGTTTCAGAACACAGTTTTTTACTACATTTATCCATTTATTATTCGGATGGGAGGCTATTTATCAAAACGTTTTTTAGTTTAATTTGATTATTTAAAGTTTAGCTAAATTGGCCAATAATAAATAAATTTGTAATGTTTGCTCTCTTGCAGATATCCTATTCACTTTTTACTATGTCTAACTTTGTGAAAGTTCTAATTTAGCAGTAGTCTTTGTAATTTTCGTTGAAGAAAAATGGAATAAACGTGGAGGTTGATAAAAGCATTTGCAGTATTGATCTGGTTAAAGTAGAGAAGGATAAATACAATAGGAAACTTTGTGTACAAATGTACGAATGCAATATACAAAACAATTTGATAATTGTCGTCACAGTATTTTTGAAGTGAACACAGCAGCGGGGGTCTTTTATATGGATAGGACAGATGCCGGTAAACATGAAGAAAAGAGAAGGCAGAAAGATCTGGCAGAAAAGGGGCTTTAAAGGAGAAGTGGCGGCGCCCAACCCTGTTGTCAGCAATATAAACCCGTCACTAGAAGTGAGAGAAAATCCCCTTACTATGGGCACACAAAGCACACGTACATACATACATACACATACCCAGAGATGAGAAAGATCTGTTCAGAGGAAGGGGTAAAAGAAGGGGAAAGGAGGAGGTTCGTAGTTCTCTACTTGCCCTACCAGCAACAAAAGGGTCTTAACAGAAAACCTTACCCCCTGTAGTAAGTGGTAGTGCTGGGGGCACCTCATTTAGAACAGTGCAAGCCACACAAATGAGCTGGCTCATTGTAACCGTTTGTCGGTTATTAACAACTAACGCCTCTTCACTTCCCATCCTGTTGTGTGTGTGACACGATGTTGTTGACTAGTATCCAAAAGGCTGACGTTCGTAATCATCAAACTGAAGGAGAAACGCCTGCGGGATTCTCCCTAATATTTTACCACTACACCAACACAAATTCTAATACACTAGTGTGTAGAACTTAGCTAAGTCTGTTCGGTTATGTCTAATACAAGAGAATATTTTAACTTGTACAAACTAGGTTGATTCATTCCCAAAATAACATTAACAAATAGGTTATTATTGATTTAACCTAAAACATAAAGTTTATTCACTAGCTGTATAATATGTCTAAAAACATGGTATGAAACACTCACACGCTTTTTCTAAAAGCATTTAATATATTTATGAAAATAACAAATATTCTTTAAACTCAACAATTGTCTAATTTTTTACTCAAAATTCAGCTGGTCTATATATATATAAAGTTTTTATGTACAGAGTGTCCCAAGATATATATGGATAACGACTTTTTCTCGGAAACTAAGATAGCTAGAAAAAACTAAAAAATACGTGTCCCCGCAGTATTTGTTAGAAAACCAAATTTAATTTGCAAATTTGCTTTGGTGCTTCCAGAAGCGAGATACAGGCACCAACTTCATTTTTTCAAATTAGGAGGTGTGGTTTTTATTTAAGAAATAGATAGATTCCTCTATTTTTTGTAAGAAAAATTTACTCGAACGGTTTTTTTTCTGTGAGTGATATTTTACAAGTTACGAATGAAAACATGATTCTTATAAGGAATTTCAACATGATATTATAACGGTTTTTTGATTGAATAAGAAGAAAAGTACTATTTTATTATAAATTTTACTCCTCTTAATCTTACTCGAACTGCCCTCCACCATTAGAGATGTATTTATTTGGTCGTAAGGTACAATTGGCAGGAAAAAGCATGTGTGTGCATCTCTAATGGTGCAGGCCAGTTTGAGCAAGATCTGTAATTAATGAGGTGTAAAATTTATAATAAAATAGTACTTTTCTCCTTATTCAATCAAAAACCATTATAATATCATTTTGAAATTTCTTATAGGAATCATGTTTTCATTCATAACTTGTAAAATATCACTCAAAGAAAAAAACCAAGTAAATTTTTCTTACAAAAAATAGAGGAATCTATTTCTTAAATAAAAACCACACCTGCTCATTTGAAAAAATGAAGTTGGTGCCGGTATCTCGCTTCTGGAAGCACCAAACCAAATTTGCAAATTAAATTTGGATTTATAACAAAAAACTACGGGGACACGTATTTTTAGTTTTTTTCTAGCTATCTTAGTTTCCGAGAAAAAGCCGTTATCCATATACCTTGGAACACCCTGTATATATATAGTTACAGATATAAAGTGTTTATATATATACGTTTTGGCACAAATGAAGTCTTTAAAAATTTGCGATTCTCAGAATTCCGGTGGCTAATTAAATTGAGAGAAGAACTGCTTTATCTTAATTACAAGCCGTGGGGCGAGTGATCCTGACAAGGAAAGGTGCTCACTTTGTAACTTTAATTGCAGAAAGGATGGTATCTTTATACCATTTTCTAAGTGAATGTCGTATATTGGCGAACTCCGTATGTTACAGTTGGGCGAACCGTCTCTCTCTAGGCAACAAATTATTTCTTTTTTGACCGGCCAGATTAATTGTCACCCCTTAATATCTTATTCCGGCCATGCTTGGAAAGTCAGATACGAATGGTTTTCAGATCTTCCCTGACACTTATTATTTTTTTATCTATTTTTATTCTATTTATTGATTTTTTTTTTTGTTGAGAATTCTCTGTGTTTCATAAATTTATTTATTTATAATTCAAGCTATAATTTTTTTTTCTTAATCTATGATGTTGTTTTCATTTTTAGTATAATAATATCATTTTTAGCAAAATCTCCCTGATGATCCTACAGGAATTGAGGATTAAAGCTTGCTGCAGTAAAGCCAGCGTCTTTCTCTTGGTCTCAAGTTTGAATAGTCCACCCTGGATAGAGCGCGGTATTACACCAACTGTAGAGATGACAATCGACACAATGTCAACAGACTAACGCCTCTCTAAAGATAAGCAACCTCAGCTGCCAGCGGCAATGTACTTAATTAGTTTCTCATTGAAAGCCTGCACAGCATTAGCTAAGTCCGGGATTGTGACATCTATTTTGTATACCTTATTCTCACTCTTATTGTGCCACACAATATCAGGTCGGATGCCCTCTACTGTGTGATGCGAGAGCATCACGCGATCCCAATATAGCGTGTGCCCGAAGCTTTGTAGCAGCGGCTCGGGATCATACTGGTAGTAGGTGGGATGACTGAACTACCTAACTTCAATGCCAACTCCCGGTGCAGTATCTTAGCCATCCTATTGTGCCTCTTAAGGTACTCCGTCTGTGCCAACATTGGACAGTAGATCGTCTATAGGGCAGAGTGGCATAATCTGCACTTGAGATCTAGGACACTGACATCTCCTATAATATAGCGCTATAATACGTAATATTATTATTATTTTATTATTATTATTTTATATATATAATGTGTGTGTGTGTGGAAAAATTCTTAAAAAACTCATTAACTTAATTTCCAATTCAGAATCAGTCAAACATTTTTTCCAATTGGAATTGTCGCTGTGCACTATAACGTACCTTAATATTATATAGATGATAGAGTTATAGATTGTAATAAAGTGGCACTTTATAGGAATTTTAGGTAAGCTTTTAACTCTATAGATGGTAAGAGTTATACCTATAACCCTATAATTCTATTATCTGTATAATACTTAAGATATACTATTAACTTATCTTAAATATTATATTGATAATTGAGTTATAGATTGTAATGAAATGGCACTTTTTATAAGAATTTCAATTATGCTTTTAATGTAATACAGATATCAGTGCTATAAATTGTAATTTAGAGATAAAATGCCACTTTATTACAAGGTTGTAATTAAATGAAATTTTATCTCTAAATTTTAGATATACTATTAACGTTTCTTAATATTTATATAGATAATTGAGTTATAGATTGTAATAAAGTGGCACTTTTTATAAGAATTTCAATTATGCTTTTAATGTATATAGATATCAGTGCTATAAATTGTAATGAGCTATAAATTGTAATTTAGAGATAAAATGCCACTTTATTACAAGGTTGTAATTAAATGAAATTTTATCTCTATATTTTAGATATACTATTAACGTATCTTAATATTTATATAGATAATTGAGTTATAGACTATAATGAAGTGGCAGTTTAGAAGAATTACAATTATGCTTTTAATGTAATATAGATGACAGGGCTATAAATTGTAATGAAGTGGCATTTTAAAGGAATTCTAGGTATCTCTTAACTACTATAATATTATATTGATAGTATCAAGTAACACTTTAGAAGAATTCCAGCTATGCTTTTAACACATACGTATGGTTTACCCACACATCCCCCAATAACAATCGCCAACTGGCAAACCTTGGCCTCTTCATGGTGTTTTTTTAAATTTTAATATACCTTAACGATATACAGGTGATAGAGCTACAGTTTGTAATGAAATGGCACTTTAAAGGAAAGCGAAAGCTAAACGTTGCACCTTCTCCAGAACCTTCGATGAATCTATGTTCCTGGAGAAATGTTTCAAATAACAATGATAAGGATATTTTATGTACAGATGGATTACAAAGTTTAAAGATAATTATTGTAACCATTTTAGAGAAAGTCATGAAAATTGAAAAAAATCAACCTTTCAGCACTTCAGATTGGTAGATTTTTTTCACTTCCGGCGATTTTTCTTTTTTGATATATTTTGTTTATTCACACACACTCACTCACACACACAAACAACACATACCTAATCAGAGACTTTGAGGTGTAAAACAAATTTAGCAATGGTAAGTTGTGAAATTTTATTTAAAAAAAAAAAAAATTGGCCAAATGATTCTAAATTGTTTTACGAGGGTGTTTTGAAAAGTTCTCGGAATCACCGCTAGATGTCAGTGCTAGAGCAACGAGGTTCCCGCGCAATAATCACACATCCTTTGTGAGTGAACACGTGGCGCGTCAGTGCTCTTGCTGCAGGAGAGTGGTAGTGACGACTCTTTGTTGTTTTTCCTGCGTAGTGATTTGTGACAATGGAAAAACTGAGATTCGAGCAGTGATTAAGTACTTTGTAAAGAAAGGTATGAAAGCAAAGGAAATTGACTTTCAGAACACACTGGGGGACTCTGCTCCTTCATATTCAACTGTTGCCAATGGACCAGCGAGTTTAAATTTGGTCGGGAAAGCTTAGATGATGATCCGCGTAGTGGACGGCCAAAAAGTGGTACGACCCCAGAATTTATCGCAAAAGTGCATAAAATGGTCATGGAGGATCGTCGACTGAAAGTGCGAGAGATTGCTGAAGCTATAGGGATGTCATCTGAACGGGTATATCACATTTTAACCGAAGAATTGGGAATGAAAAAATTATCGGCAAGATGGGTGCCGCGGCTCTTGACATTGGAAATGTCCGAACAAAGTCTGGCCCGTTTTCAGCGCAACCAACAAGTTTTTTGCGCCGGTTTGTGACTACAGATGAAACTTGGGTTACTACTATACCCCAGAGACAAAACAGCAGTCAAAGCAGTGGAAACATGCTGAGTCACCACCACCAAAGAAAGCAAAGGCAGTACGTTCGGCCGGAAAGGTCATGGCCTCAGTTTTCTGGGATGCAAAAGGCATTCTGCTGATAGATTATCTTCCTACTGGCCAAACAATTACGGGGCAATACTATACAAACCTCCTAGACCAACTACAGGAAAAGATACGCGAAAAAAGGCCTGGTTTGGCAAGGAAGAAAGTCATCTTTCATCAGGACAACGCCCGCCCGCACACAAGTGTTATTGCCATGGCAAAACTTCATGAACTGAGGTACGAATTGTTGCCACATCCACCTTATTCACCTGATTTGGCACCATAGACTTTCATCTCTTTCCCCAAGCTGAAAATTTTCCTCGGTGGACGGAGATTTCCTACAACGGAAGAACTGACAGCCGAATTGGAGAGGTACTTTGCAGGCCTGGAGGAATCTCATTTTCGAGATGGGATAAAGGCATTGGAACATCGCTGGACCAAATGCATTAGTCTACAGGGAGACTATGTTGAAAAATAAAAGCAGTTCCACCGAGGTAAGACACTACTTTCTAGTACATTCCGAGAACTTTTCAAACCACCCTCGTATATATATCCAGGTATTTAAATCTACTGCCTGATTTTGTATTGCCCTGGCCATTTCACAGTGTTTATCCAGAAAATATATTGACGATTCGTGTACGCCCAATATTTGGGTCTGATGGCCACAAAATGAATCTCTCACGAAAAACAAAAAATTTGTATTTTATAATGGTTTAACAATATATGGGCATTCTTGGATTAACTTATTAAAATCCATAATCCATGTTAAAAAAAATTAATAATAATAAAAAAAAAAATTCATTTTGAATTAATTAATTATTTGAAATAATCCACTCGAGAGAAAAAAAAATTATTAATTAAAATGGAATGTTTATTTCAAAATTAAAACAATAACAACAAAAATGTTGTTTACAAATCCATTAATTCGCCAAAACTGACAACAACATTGAGCAAAGGTGCGTGCACACATGTTATGAAAATATTTCCGGTATTCACACAAAATCCCACTGGGGTTTGTCCCTGGTTTTACTCCCTGCATATGTATATATACATATATATATATAGATTTTATAACAACCAACATGCATAAACCTACCTCATCGCTATATGTACCAAAGCTTTCTTTATCAACCATTCTGAATATGTAGAAGATCGATTGAAATCTGTTCACAATTCAAAACACGTATTTCATACAAGAAAAAAAAAACACTGAATAAATACCAAATTTGAAGTCCACGTGTACTCCAATTCTCATTTGGGGAATATTCATACTACGTGTTGTATACACTACACACACACACACACACACACACACACAGAGTAAATGTTCATCACCCAACAAACAGTCACCACAATCCATGTGAAATGTATTTTTAGAAAAGAATAAACTTTAATTAAAAGCAAAAATATTTTATCAGTAAAAAAAAAAGAAGGAAAACAAGACATCTGTAAACATTTCATCTATGTATATAATAAACCAAAGTGAGTGAAAATAATTCAATAATAAATCGAATCTATTAGATTTGCATTTTTCAATTGATAAGGGATATTTGGTTATGATAATACTTAAACTCCTGGTTGTAGAGGTGTTACATATCGAGCTAAGTCATTGAAATATACTAGCTCTACGTGTTTGTATATTCTTTGTTTGTGTAGTAATGTATCTTATGTGGAAGAATAACAAAATGCAAGTGGAAGTTAGAGGGATGTGATAAGCTACTAAGATTTCATTCTTCATCGCATAATACTTTTCCTTATTCAAAATTTTTCCTGGGCCAAGTCCTTAATTACTTAAATTCTCATTTTACATAAACTATATGAATTTCATTAAATTTGGTACACAAACTATAAAATTTGTCAATTATAAGTTTTGAGAACTGCAGTAAGAGAAAGTTGTGTGAGTGTTTCACACCAGATTTTTTTTCTCCTTCTATTACCGCTAAAAGAGGAAGTACTTTCTTTTCAATTGAAATATAAATTGTTTTCAATTGAAATATATATATCTAAGGAACCCAACGTTCGGTAATTGTTTTAGCAAATGCTAAATGCATTTAAATGACATACAAACACGCACACGCACATACATATATATCAATATGTATGCATGTATGTATTAGTGAACCGTGTGGCTCGTACATGAAAAATGCACGAACTTCAAACTAGTTTCGATATCACCTAAGAATTCAAAAAAAAAAAAAAAAAAAAATTGGTTAAAATCTGGCAACAGCAAATGTTGGATTTCCTGAAAAATTATTCTATTTTTTCATATTTTCTCAAAAAATGTTTGAATAAGTTCCTTTAAAATTTTGGAAAATTAATTGCAGATATAATATGGTCATTCACTTCTATCTGAAATGACTTTCTACAGTTAAAGGACTCTGGGGGAGTGAAGGGGTTCACTGACATTAAACCTGCCTGTAAAGTGTGATTTTTTAATACGACTATGATGTAAATAAATATTGATATCAATATTAAGGGTTACTAAATAAATGTTAAGTAAAAATTCCAACTTTGAAGAAGATTTGTTTAATCACGCTTTGCTGTAGAAGAAGTTTGTTTCAAGTGTTTCATGCTTGATTTCTTTTTATACATCTCTTGTAGAAAATAAGTTCATTTGGACTCTGCAACCCTAACCTCCTCGGGTAGCAGTAATACAGTGCTCACTGTCAACCTAGTTCAATAGAGTCATTTATCTATCAAGCCGACAATGGTTAGAAAGATCAACTAACCACCATTCATGCCAGTGGCTCCAAGGTTCCGCCCCAATTGATCCTTCCTAAAATAATTGTTGGGAATGACAACTTGCTGCAGCTATAGTCAGCTGACTGCAGTAATACAATAAAAAAAAAATCTGGTGTGAAACACTCACACAACTTTCTCTTACTCGCCAGTTCTCAAAATTATAATAGGCAAATTTTATAGTTAGTGTACCAAATTTAATGACATTCGCGGAAACTGAAATAACTGTACAGTAAAAGCACACTTCCGCTTTACTAATTTTCTCGGAATTTTGGCCATCTATTTATTTCTAATTAATTCTATTTGGATGATAGAATTGTATAATCAACTATGATAGCACTTTATAGAAAAACTATAACCCCACCGCTCCCCTAAAAGTGCCCTAAATGAATTTTCCCAGAGAAATGTTTCAAATAAAAGTTGTATAACTTTGTATAGGAAGTTTCAAGAAAATCGTCCGAGCCATTTTTTGAGTAAATCGCGAAAAAGCAAGAAAAAAAAACATTTAGTAAAGTGGTAAAGTAAACGCAATTCCGGTCAGCCAATTTTTCCAAACTCGGAATTTCAACAACATATTTAATTCTAATTAACATTATTTAGATGATAGAATTGTCTAATAAACTGAAATAGCACTTTAGAGGAAGCCATGATCCCACCCCTCTCCCCCAAAAGTAACCTAAATGAATTTTTCCGGAGAAATGTTTCAAATTAAAAGTTGTAGCTCTTTGTATATGTAGATATACCAAATTTCAAGAAAATAATTGGAGCGATTTTTTGAGAAAATTGCAAAAAGTATAAAAAAATCAACTTATAAAGTGGTACTTCCGGTTGAGGAATTTTGACAGGTAACGTACTGTCAGGTCCCATGGTGATACCTAAACGTAATATCAAGTTTCAAATTTCTACGGTTTTTCTTTTTTGAGCTATGCGGTTCAGGTGCACACACAGACCATTTTCTAAAAACCACTTTTTTGGACTCAGGGGACCTAAAAACGGATATTTCCGGTGAAAAGTGGATATCGAAAATTTGACACGATTATACAATACTTCCTAGTGAGTAAGAGAAAATAATAAATAATAAATAAATAAAACTATCGTTAAGTATAATAACCGCTCAACTTAAAAATGTGACTTATTTTCTTATTAAGTCGGTGAGTATTAGTAACAGATCATAATAATTAAAAATGTGATCCCAAATAAGCAACTTCAGAAAAGTTTTGAAAAGTATGCAAAGGTTTTTGTTTTTAATTGATATTCACTAAAATACATATCGCATGCGAATATGATGTATACAAGAGTGATTGACGAAATCCTGAAAAAAAAGATGGGTGATGAGGTAGTCTACCTTATAATTTTAATTTATTTTCGGATGATTGAAACCTTAACTATTGGAAGCCAGTAGCGTTTTCATCTTCTGGAAGGATTATCAGGGATACTGAGAGGGGGTAGAGACTGAAAGGATTGTATAACGGTAAGAGTTGTTTGGGACCCCAAACCATGCATCTGTAGGTTTTATGACTGTGTTTATACGTCTTTTGTTTTTAATTGTGAGTTTTAAACATCGGTCAAAGCAGTCTAAAAATAAGTTAAAAAATTCTTAAATTCTCGCTTAGACTGAGTTCGCTATCTTGGTTTATACTTAGACAAGTCACTAACTTGGAACCTCCACGCACTAGACGGAGAAAACAACGATTCCCAAATATTTATAATGTTATTCTACGAATATGAATTCAATTTATGTTTATAATGGATTATAAATTTTCAATACTAACTGTTTTCTTACAATGTCATTAATTCACGTGGTGTTAAGTTTAATTATATTTCATTACCAATTAATTTTTTATAGTTCTCCATGAATAATAAACCAACTAAAACAAACTGGTGTGAATCATTCACATGACTTGCTCCTACTATACAATCATTACCTATTCTAATCGAAGAATTTTCTTTACATAAAGACTATTTACTAAACGATAAGTCAGGCAAGCACCAGAAATACAACGTTTTGAGCTCCCTTGAGTCCAAAACAGTGTTGTTTTTTAGAAAAATGAT
Organism: Triatoma infestans; assembly: GCA_011037195.1. NCBI lineage: Eukaryota > Metazoa > Arthropoda > Insecta > Hemiptera > Reduviidae > Triatoma > Triatoma infestans. The sequence goes on along the minus strand of JAAEAF010012011.1, from coordinate 7,345 downwards.
CTCTATATTAATGTGAATGTGTGTGAAAAGAATATCTCAAAATCGAAAAGTTGCAGAAAGCTCAAAACGTGATATTCCGTTTAGGCATTACCACCGCATTAGACATGAAGATTTCGGGCAAAATCCATCAACCGAAGTGCCAATTTTCTGAAGGATTTTTTTTTTTCTTCAGTTTTTGTGATTTTTCTCGAAAAATAACTGCAACGATTTTCTTTAAACTTGGTATATCAACTACACACACAAAGAGCTAAAACTTATATTTGCAACATTTCTCCTAAAAAATTTATTTAAGGGCATTTTTGTGGGAGAGGTAGGGTTATGGTTTCCTCTAAAGTGTTATGCAATTCTGTTAACTAAATAATATTAATTAGAATTATATAAGTTGCCTAAATTCCCAGTTTGAAGAAAATCGGTTGACCGGAAGTGCGACTTTACTGAGTAGGTTTTCCAGTTTTTTGTGATTTTCTCCATAAAAATGCCGACGGTTTTAAACGCCAATAAGAATTGTAAGTGTGAAGAAAATTTGCCATTTCGCAGTAAGAGAAAGTCATTTGAGTGTTTCACACCAGATTATTTTACTAGGAGTAAGAGAAAGTAAAATATTGAAGATTTAAAACAATTTTAATAAAGACATTAGAAAGTTTTTTTTTTTGTTTTTTTTTTAAAGAAAAAGTTTACAAGATGGTGGATGATGTTAGAAACAGAAATTAGAAAGATTTTTTTATAAATATATAATATTGGGTGAAATAAAAAGAAAAGATCAGTAGAGAAATTGTAACTTTCTAAAAAGTAGACCAACACCACACACAACTTCTCCTTTCTTGATACTAGCTGGTACGCCAGCCAGGTGGGGGTAGAAAATAGAAAGGTGCTCTCTCTGGTGAGAGTTGTTGTCGCTGTGTTGTTAACTACCAAGATCATGGAAAGAAAGTGTTTACTACGCTATGACTAATGATGTGGTAAAGCTAAAAAAAGAAAAAAGAGAGATATTTATATATACATATACAAAAAGATTAGTTACACTTCATAGTATCGAGATATCACAAGCATATTAATGTGTTTATAATTCTATTACTAATTTCCATTTATAATTAATGATTTATATTTAAAGTTGTTGTTAATAAATATAATACTATAATAAATATAATAATGTATAATGTTGTAAACAAGATGCTATAGAATTTCTATTAAAAAGAGAATAATCATTAAATATAACAGAGAAATTAATAAGCTGTTAACAATTAAGGCTTTACATAGTGACGGCTACATTAATTATTCAGGAACTACACCACTATTTATCAATTATGTGATGATTCCAGGGTAAAAGATCGAAAATATTACTGATGGATGTTAATGTACTTAAAGATGTCATATATTAAATCCAATTAATTAATTATTCCAATAGATTTTGTGATTAATATCTAGCCAGCATTTGTCGTAATACTTTCAAGACAATAACCGCTGGAATCATGATGATAGTATGTTTCCTCAACTGCAATAGTCCCAATATCCTCCTGAGTTATGGCAGAGTATTAAAGACGCTCTTATCAGATAACATTCTTACGCTATCACTCTCTCTCTCTCTCACACACACACACACTCACACACATATACTTTCGTTCTCTTTCCATGCTACAAGCTATTAATATTCAAGATATTAACATCTCAACCTTCTCAGGTGATTTCAATCTCTATACTACTGCTCCTTCATCCAGCAGAATCCAATCGTCGCTATACCGTTCTCCTATCCAAGTTTTGGGTCTTTAACTCTTTTCATTCTGAAGATAGGCTACTTTAAGGATCGAATTTGACTTCACCTTAAACTTCCAAAAAATATCAATTACAAAAATATGATTAGAGTAAATTCTTCTTGCGATAACTCCTACAACTAACTAACTCGCAATTAGTCACACTTGTCTCCAGCTGCCCAGGAACAAAAATTAAGAATCCGTCTTCTTTAACATCCCAGATGTCCCACAGCGTGGTTTTTATACCTTTTTGCGCGTTAGCCGATTTGAAACAACAATACTAATGAAAAACGCTTGAATTTCCAGGTTGAGATCGCGCTAATGGCTAGAAACCGAAGTTTTGCCCATATTGCAATGAGGCTCTTTAGGGTCGTTACACCTTGAAAGCTAATGGAGCAATGAACCTTGGTAGAGAGAAGGGGCGTGGCTCCCTTCTCTTCCCTTCACGATTCTCCTCTACCAAGGTTCATTGCTCCTTTAGTTTTCAAGGTAAACGACCCTGAAAATGGGCATAACGTCGGTTTCTAGTAAACCATTGATGCGATATCAACCAGGAAACTCAAGTGTTTTTCTTGAAAATGACCACAGAAACCTAAACGATAATATTAACAATACTAATAACAAAATATTTGTTTCATCCCCTTCCTTAAAAATAATTTGGTACTGAGAGGTTAGGTCTTCCTGAATCAAAAACAGGCATTGCTTTACTTTATTTTTTTACACTGAAAAATAAGAGAAAGTAAACTTCAAAGTGTCGAAATTTCGAACTTGAAACTCCCCCCCCCCAAAAAAACATGTTTGAGGGTCCCTGCGTACGAAAAAAATGTTTTTAGCGATTGGTCTGTGTGTGTGTGTGTGTGGGTGTGTGTGTGTGTGTGTATAGCATCTAAAAAAACGAAAAATTGCAGAAAGTTCAGACATAGTATTCTTTAACACCACCGCATTGAATATAAAAATTTCAGCATAACTGTATTAACCGTAGTAAAAGAAAATAGCTGTCCAGATTTTTTGAATTCCAATAAATTTTAAATATTATTATACAAAAGTCGGCTTTAAAAAAAAAAAAACCTCGTTAGTCGATATAAATTTTAGGAGATTGAATTTTTTATAAATAATAGTTTTATGTAATAATAAAATGTGAATATAACCAAATTGAAACGAGGGAATACTAAAAGAGAGAAGAAGGGTAATGGATGAATAGAGGACATAATCCTTGCGCTTTATACAAGTTATAAGAAGATTAAATGAAATTAAATTTAGATACAAAGTAAAATTGGCTAGCCATCACAAAATGGATTTCCACTATTAAACATTCAGAAAATTAAATTTATTATACAATTCCTAGAACTATATTAAAGTACAGGAAAGTCATAAATCAATAATTTGTAAAATTCTCACCTGATAAACCAATTAAAGTGATTACTAAAGAGAATTAAATATAGGAAATGTAATGCAAATAGAGATATATTAAAATGATGAGAGAGTACTAGTATATTATAATATTTCTTAAATTATTTACAGATATAAAAACAAAAATATTGAATGTCGTGAAAGGTTACTACAACTATGGAGAATGTATGTAAGCGCTTTAGGCGAATTATTAAGTCACTTAACAGAACAAAACAATGGTAAACTAATTGCTTACTAACTATATATATACATCTCTTTTGGCTTGCCTGTCAATATATATTTAGTGTTCTCCAATATATATAACCTTGTGCTTTGTTCATTGTTAATTCACTCTACTACAGCTTTTTGTTCCCTCTTGTAACTGTTATATTTCTTCCTTATTAGAAAAAATATATACAAAAAAAAGTTATTAATATTAGTATTATAAACTTGGTACACTAACCACATCTATCACTTTTACATTATCACAATTGATTTAAGGGTTTTTTTTTATCTGGAAAGGGAGAGGTTATGTATTACGACTAAAGTGCCATTATATGAAATGAAATATTTTTTATTTGCCTGTATACATCACTTACAATAAAATAGGCTCGTCAGTCAATAAAACTTAATTCACTTACAAAAATGTACAGCTGTGATCACTGGCAATGAACTTTACACCCAATAACAACAAACAAAACTCAATGGTATACTTTACTTTTAATTTAGTTTATTTAAAAAATCTTGTACCGGTCCAGTTCTGTTCCATAAACTCTTTTATGTTATAAAAACATTTCTTTATTAAGAAGTGGTTCATAATTTTTTTTTAAATTGGAGGTAATCCAATTGCCTTAATTCATTTGGAATTTTATTATATATCTTCGCGGACATAATATTTGGAACCACTGTAGATTTTGTAAGTCTTTTTGAAGGTAAGTTTATATCGATATTGTTACGTATGTTATAACAGTGTCTGTTGGCTCTCGTATCCTTATTTGGATTAGTTTTTTGTTGCAGAGCAAGCTTATAGCTATACAGTGATGATAATGTCAGGATGTTTAACGCCGGAAATAATGGCCTATCTCGAGTTCTTTTGAACATCATAATTTTCACTGCTCTTTTCTGTAATTTGAAAATACTCGAGGCGTTAGCTGAACCCACCCCCACAGCTCAACACCATAAACCATCCTGGAGTGATACAATCCGAAATAGGTTAGTCTCATTACTTCTGGTGGAACTTCTTCTCTCAGCTTTCTCAGAAGGAAAGTTATCTGAGATAGCTGACTGGTCAGTTGCTGTACATGTTCTTTCCAAGATAGAGTGCCGTAGACTAATATACCAAGAAATAGTACTGTAACCTTCTCTAAATCCTTATTCAAGCTAAAAAATTTTATTCTTAGTCTTCTCTTGATTTAGTAATAACATATTATTATTTAATCATTTTTTAAGACAAGATACATTTCTATCTGCTTCTTTCACAGCCTCTTCAGTATTCTTCCCTTTGGCAACTAGTGTTGTGACATCAACGTACAATATGCATTTTCCTGGAAATAGCGTCCCAACACTATTAATGTATAATAAGAAAAGCAATTATTTTAATATAAGATTTATTATAAGATTCTATCATCTATATATATTAATACGAGAATGGGATGATAAGTTTCCATTTTAACAAGGAAGAAACAAAAATAACGGGCATAAATTCATTTTATTTCACTCTATAAAATCTCCTCGTAAATTTAATACACTTGTGCCACCGGTGCTCCAGTGCTTGGATTCCAAGTCTGGAAATAGGCGTTCGTCGCTGAAGAAAGTGGCAGAAACCCGAAGATAGATAGATATCTTTAAGTATACTTAGTACGAGTACATCAAGTTTATAGAAACTTGATGTTAATATGGAGAAAAATTGCAGTAAACTGAAAAACTGTTCAAAATAGTCGCACTTCCGGTCAATCGATATTCTAGAAACTTGGGATTTTGGCAACATATTTAATTCTGAAGTTAATAGCACTTCAGATAAAAAGCAAAACCCCATTCCACTCTTCCATAATCACCTTGTTTTCGAGAAAATTTCAACAATCCAAATATCCATTCTGCAAAGTAATATTTCCGGTTGATCGATGTTTGTCCAAAATCTTACTTACTTTCAGGTCCTCTGATGGAACTTAAATGAAATAACAAGTCTGAGCTTTAAGCGATTTTCCATGTTAAAGTTATACTGTACACACACACACATTTCGGACTCAGTGGACCTCATAACGTATATTTCCAGTGAAAACACGATATCGAAAATTTGACACGATAAGTAAGAAGAAAGTAAGAACCGTTTTTGAAAGGCGTCCTTCATCTTTTCCACCAATTTTAACTTAAGGCTAACGAGGTAATGTTAATTCGGACGGCGCCAAACATTTCAGGTGCCCTAACCAACAGTCTATTCTGGTCGAACAGAGGTGTATTCGCTCCAATGTCCTTAAGTCGAGGATTGATATAATGGTACGTTACGGATAAATTATATCAATTTTCCTAAATTTTAACAACTTTTGCATTTGCGATAAAAATAACAGACTAATGGCTCTCTCGGACAACTATAGCTTTCCATTTTCCAAGGGTGAAATAAGAACCAGCCTTTACCTTATAGGTGCCGATTATCTTTGGTCTTCGCAGGATCCAAATATCATTCAAACTAAATATAATGACCAACCTGGTCTATGCATTTAAAAATAATCTATTATCCAAATAATTTTAATAAACTTAAAATATGTTTTTAATAATGGTAACTGCCCTTATTGTTTCTCTACAGAAAAGATAATCTAATTCATTTGTTGTTGAAGTGTAAATTCTTTACATGTCTTAGAAATAAGTATATATCAAAATATATAAATCACAATAATAGTGATACTGATAATTCTTTCTCGCCAATCTGTTAAATATCACCTCAGTCGAACATTTGAATGATTTGTATCTATTTATTGTAAACAGTTTAAAAATAAGAAATAAGGACTAATCTTATTTTGTATTAGTTTAATTTTTATTTTATAATTATTGTTATTTATATCTGTATTATTGTTATTATATATTGTATTCTTTCTGATGTACTAAGATTACAGCCAACTCCCTACAATAAGCTAATCGCTTAAATGTAGGAATAAATAAATAAAATAAAAAATAATTTACGATAAAAAATCACTTTAGAAATAAGTATAGATTAAAAAAATGTTCTAAAGTGATTATAGCAGAAATAAAATACAAAAGAAACTTTTTTGCCGCCAATTACTTTCGAAAGTGGTAAGGCGGTATTAAAAGTGGAAGGAGTATATACTTTTAGGTAAACGATAGCTGTTTGGGCACCTTCTGCTGTTGAGCAAAATCTCTACCATCAGTATTAGGAAACAGAGAAAAGAGACCTAGCATACAATAAATACAGAGTCTTGGGTTCCATTCTCAACTGGAAGGTAGGTTGGTAGTATTACTGTACTCTAAAGACATCTTACCAACTGTTACTCTCCGCTTTCTCCTTCCGTAACTCCAGTTACACACAGAGGAAGTATCGCAGTGTTCAAATAGTAACAGCTGTCCCACACTAAATATGCTCTCTTACTTGCAGACCTTGTAAATACACACACAAAGAGTTCTAGCTTAGACAAGCTGGTAAGTGCAGCTTTAAAAGGCAAACACAAACAAACACACACACACACACACACACAACTACTAAACCAAGCTAGTATTCTTATCTAAGTACTACAGTTTTATCAACTCCGAACAAAACTTTACTAAATCGTACAAACAACTAAACTCCATTTACCTTTTTCATTTATTACTTAAGGGAAACACGTAAATTTTTTCCCCACCCAATTGTTTCATAAATTTTGATTTGAAGAGAATTTTTCCTTCCAGTTTAAAGTTTAATGTAGGTGAAGTTAAAGTCAAGAGTTATTTTAGTTTATTCCAACAAGTAAAAGTTAGCAAAACCACTAGCTGCTTACTAATACAAAAAAAAAAAAAAATCTGGAGCGAAACAACACACTATTTTGTCCTTTTATTGCAATTATTAAAATATTAATTAGGGAAGGGATTAGCTCAGTGGTAGCGTGCTGGACTAGCAACGCGGAGATCACGGGTTCGAATCCAGCCGAGTTACCCTTAGATTGTCTCTTCCTAGGAGCCCCTACAGCTCACTGTCCGGTGATGGACAGTGTTGTCTGTAACGG
>JAAEAF010012010.1:0-18037 GCA_011037195.1 Triatoma infestans | reverse complement strand
GAATAAATGAATAAATAATATATGTTTAATATTTGTGTTTAATTTAATGATATAGAGAAATTAAAGCTTATAAAACACAATTGTTCTCTGTAGTAAATAAGTAAAGTTATATATAGCAGCTTTTGTAAATTGTATTAATATTGATAACCATAATTGAAATATACTTGTTTTTCCTTTCACTTTAATATCAAAGTAGTTATATTTTCAATAATCTCGTGGTACACAAATTTTAAAACTGGAACTATAATTATTATTACCAAAATTATAGATACATGTTTAATTAATATATAGCTGTACTTAAAATAAATTGTACTCGTTATGATCTGTTTTTTCGTTGATTTAAAAAAGCGGAAATGACAACTTTATTATATTAAAAAATTTTTATAGTGAAAAAACTGTTGCAAATTCCATATTCACTCGATTCAGATAATTAAAATTTCTTTGTAAAATCAACAATAAAGGAATTATTTAGAGTTGATCGTTCCCTTTTCCATTAAATACGGAAAGGAAATGTGGCACTAAATAAAAAGTAGCCTATTGGCATGAAGTGTAACAGTATCAAATTTTACCTGATGATCTGATTTGTAAAGAATTAACAAACAAACAGCAAAAACAAACGAACAAAGAATCATAACGTACTATATATAAATAACAATAATAATAACAATAATAATAATAATAATAATAATAATAATAACTTTAATGATTAGGCCAGCCTGGTATTGGTGGAGGGCTTATCGTCACAATAACTTTAATCAAGACTCAAAGTTAGCTATAAACTAAGAGGTGGGTGTGGAAAATTCGATATTCCTTGCATCTCACTATAGTTAAACCTAAATTAAAATAAATTGCTCTCAAAATATACATTGTTTCTTGCGAGATTATTTCGTCTTTATTTTTTTTATATTTTTATTTTGCATTCCTTTATAAACTCATAAAATGCAGTTTCCATATTTACCTCATTTGCCTCCATTAAAATATTTTTATAATGAAAAGGTTTTCCAACTGTTTGGACAATGTGCTAAAAATCTTATTTCTGGGACAAATAGAGATTTGATAGCGTGCACAATCAGGAGAGCTCTTTATATAAATTTTATTTAAATATTTCTTACATAAGCCATGATTTGTCCGTAGACGACTCACAATGTGAGATTTATTGTTTTTGAATACCCAATTTTCCTTACCAAGGCTTTTTCCCACTTTAAGGTTTCTTGTCTTGTGAAATAGGCCTTTTCTCTCTGATGTACATTCATTAGTGCCATTCCGTAAGTAATGAGCACTTAATCACGCGATAGAAGTCTGTGAAACGGACTATCATATTAACCATTTCGCGTTCTTTTACAGCTCTCTTGACTAAATAGGCTGCTCTTTCATTCAAAATAAGCTCTAACAACATTAATCTGATAGTACTCACCTTTTCTTTCATAAAATTACATACGAGGTATGTAAATTAAGTAATGAGACTGATTTTTTATTCAAATAAAATTACAATTCAACATTGTCCCCTTCAAAGTAACTACCTTGGGAAGCCATACAACGCTTACGGCTGTTTGAACATTCTCCAATGTTCCAAAATGACGTCCCTTGAGGTGATTTTTCAATTTGGGGAACAAAAAAAGTCACATGGACTCAAGTCGGGTGAATAAGGAGGCTGAGGAGCCACAGGAATGTTATTACTGGCCAAATACTCATTAATGTGAAAGATTTTTCGGAACCATTTTTGCACAAATTTTTCTCATCCCCAATTCATTAGTCAAAATTTGATGAACGGTTGTGTGAGTCAAATTCAACACTTCGCCGATCATTCGGACTGTCAAACGACGATCTGAACGCACGAGATCGCGGATTCTGCCAACATTTTCGTCGGTTCTTGAAGATGAAGGCCTTCCGCTGCGAGGCTCGTCTTCAATTGATTCCCTTTCTTCTGCAAACGACTTAAACCACCTAAAAACCTGTGCTCTCGACAAAACATTGTCTCCATAGGCCTAGCACAGTTTTTCAAACGTTCCCGTTGCACTGTGCCCAAGTCTGAAACAAAACCTGATAGCACAACGTTGCTCGTAATTGATGTCACTCATTTTTAAAACGCACTGAAAAAAACTTGCTTGCAAAAAAAGTCACTACGGACAGTGCAACAACTCTAGCATTTTCAAATTTGCACTGGACGTGTATCAGATGTTTCCTTGCCCTACCACGCATGCGCCGCGTCTCCAGTGTTGCCAGATCGAACACTAGAAAATCAGTCTCATTACTTATTTACACCCTTCGTATATCTATTCATTTCCAACAAAATGTAATAATTTCTCTACATAGAGATTTTCAGTTTCTACTGCAGCCAGTGGGCTCTTTGATTACCACTTAATATTACTGCATCCTTAGTAGTTAGATTTTTAATAAGCTGATTATATCTGGCAATTTATATATTAATTCATCTTCACTTGGCGAATCGTGTATACTACATCCGCTTTTTCTATTAACTGCAGTCCTTAATACGTATATAAATTAATCAATTCTAGGTTAATTCATTATTTCTCAATAAGTTTCCGAATGATATATCTGAAAAATACTTTTTATTAATATGATAGTCATTAGAATTTATTTATTTATTTGTTTATTGTGTCGGTATTGAACACAGAAACTTCCAAGTTTTTTTTTCCCGTTTAATAATTTCGCAATATTTTGATAACATTGTAAAAGCCTGACATAGAAGAGGAGATCTTTTCTTTCATCAGTATTAGTTAGTTAAATCTTGTCTTCAAATTAAACATTGTAATACAATTCTAAACTACAACCATAATCTTCAGGAAAAATCTTTGAAATAACATTTTCCTTCTATCTTTAAGAGGAATTTCACCAGCTTCATTGAAAAGAGCACTTACCGGTGTAGAAATCAGAGGCCTAGGCATAATCGAATACATTTATGATGAATAACGTCTATAGAATGAAGTCTAGTTAGGATAGATAGTCCATAAAATATACCCATAATCAATAATAGACCTAATATATGATCTACAACAGAGTAATGCAATGCGATCGGCCATAGTGAGCAACTATTCGCTAAATATAAACAGGTTTTTCTAATTTTTCGATTGTAGTTTTAATATGGTTAGGCAAATTTAATTTACTATCTAAGTACATACTTAGGTACCTTTTGACTGGGAACAAATCATTCCGTAACTAATAACGATTTTGCATACCGGGTCTTCTCTAACACTAAACTAACAGCAAACAGACTTTTCCACTTATATTTCTGAGCCATTACAATACACCATTTTTGCATTTTAATAATAGCATTATTCAATGTGAATTTTGGCATTCTATTAAATCTTCTATTTAGTGACATATTAGATATTATCAACGTATTATAATAATTACACTTTATCAGTAAATTAAATCAGCTGTATAAACTATAATAAAGTATGCAATGAAATGAAAATAATCCGTATTTAAGTCAAAAGAATATTACAGGGAATTTGAGTGATATATAAATATATATAATGAATAATTACAATACAAAAAATAAATAAATAACCGTTACATTTAGAATAAGATAACAATTTATACATATATTCATATAAATGAACATAAATCAGTCTAAAAGAAAAAAAATGTGTAATCATTTTCCTCATTTGAGTACATTGGAAGGTAATGGTCCCTGTGAAGGGACTCGTTGCCCTGCGACCTACACGGTCTACTGTGCTGTGCCCCTGATGCCGTAGGCTAGCCAGCAGCACCCTTTCAGGTGCCATGGGCGAGCCTCTCGCCCATGCGGTCTGAGTGCTAGGGAGTGGTCATCTTTATCTACAGGATATCTCACATGGAACCTCCCTAGGGACGGTATGACCAAGAAGTGCAGCTTGGTTAAAAATTTTTCACTGAAGAAAGAGTGGAGCGATGGATCCGCTCTTGCTGGTATCAGAGATCATGCCATAAAATGGTATACGGATGGATCGAAGACCCTCGAGGAAACTGGGGCGAGGATGTTTAAGCCAAGAACCAAACACTCGGAACCCATGGGTAAGTTTCCCAACACTTTCCAGGCGGAAATATACGCAATTGGAAGATGCGTTCAATTTAACCTCGTTAGGGGGTATCGGGGCACCAGGAGATTGTAGTTCTTCCGATATTCAGGCAACCATTAGAACACTGAACTCCCATGTTATGAGCTCTAAAATGGTTTGGGATGTCTAGGTAGGCTTAATGGCCTGGGCATGGAGAACAAATCACCCTCTTTTGGGTGCCAGGGCATATTGGCATTGAAGGGAATAAGATGACCGACGCTTTGGCAATGAAACGTGGTGCATCTCATTAAATGGGCCTGAAACATTTTGTCAGGTCAGCACCAGTCTCTCTTAAAGCAACTCAAGAAGGAGGAGGAAACAAGGAGATCTCAACTCAGGTACTCTTTCCCTGGACCGAGGCAGACAAAGATCTATTGGGGAATTTAACCCTGGGTGGTCGGAAGCATGCATCGGCTTCAGTAAGAATAAGCCCGGCATTCTTACGGGTTTCCTCACAGGCCATTGCAGAAAGATAATATATACGACAAACAATTTAAAAGAAAAAGATCCCCGGGTTTCTATAAATTATATAATGACCAATTAATTTTAAGGTCCCGTCAATAAGTACAATTTTTTATGTTAGTTTAATAATATATTTGCCAAAGGTAAGTGCAGCCAGTGTTTTAATGAAAGAAATTGAAAGATTATGTTGTAGATAACTATTACAGTACTATAGAATAAACATATTTGTATAGAAGAAATGTTAAGAGCGTTGATTTACACATTTCATATCTCTTTGCTTAGCGGATTTATTAAATTTATCAGAGCAGAACATACATGTGTTCTGATTTTGACGGAATCACTAAAAAAAAAACAATAAATCGAACGTTCCGAGATTTCTAAAAACTTCGAAGTTATGTTATACTTGTTCGGTTCGATTTCTGAGCTGCCAAGGATTAATAACACAGTTTTGGGTAATATTTCATTTTTAAAAGTTTTGAAATTCATTTGAAGATAAATTTAAGGACAGAAAACCTATATTTTGTGAACTAACTCTCGCCTAATTAAGTAATTAGGGCTCGTACTGCAGAGGTACATTAATCTATTATAAAATGATAGCTGACAGCTGTCCAATTGTTCAATAAAGTTCAGTGCCCAGACCGGGGAAGAATACAGCAGAGAACTAATAGCTTCATTCACTTATTTTCTTGTTTCCCATAATCTACCATAGTTTTGGCACAAATCTAAGCATCGATCAAACAGCTAATTTATATCTAGAAAAAAATACCTTGACAGCTCGGTTAAAGAGACCTCACTTGCTAAAAAGTAAATCGAGATAATTTTATGCTAATACAAGTAAAGTAAAATAATGCCTGAATATGTGGATGAGTCAGCAATGCTGGATAACATCTGCAATTTTATCGGTCATAGCATGCTTGTTAATGTTGTTTCTGACCGGTTTCCGATTCTCATCCGTCGTCACAATAAGACAATCAAATTCGTATTGAGAGTTGATTTCAACTTTATGTTTTTGCAACGCACTTCAATTGTTTAATCAAACAATATTTATTATATTATTAATGAATTTTGTAGCTAGGTCTGATGTAAACAACTTAGTTGCCAAATTGGATAGGATAACACTGTAGTTATGGCTGTTAATATCAACGAAAATCGCCAGTGGAGACTGTCACAAAGTAATCCTAATTCGATACCTAATGCGTTGTGGAATTTCCTTTAGTAAAGCGATATTATGAGGGGGAGGAGAACATTTTATTGTTATATTCTAGCTACTATTGAAATCTGTTTTTCAAAATTTTTTCAAAAGTTTTCAACACACAGGATGACAATGAAATGGAACGATATGATTCACTTATATTGTTTTTTTTATATTGGGATCACTATGTACTTTTTCGAAGTTGATGAAACGTTGTCTAATTTCCTGGCGTCATTAAATATATTTAATTAATTTCGTATTGTTGGAACTTGGAGCTCTTGAGCTCGATCCAGGTAGTAAGGACCTTAGTTTTTCTCACCCTATGAGCCTCTATAGCTTACTGTATTGTTGAACAAGTTGTCTGTAATGAGAGAAAATCGCTTGGAATGCGGGAATGCATCGAGAAGACTCAATGACCGCCTATAAATATAAAATAAACTTATTAAATGGGACAATAATAATAAAAAAAAAAACAACAACAAAAGTTTGAAATGTAATATAAATAAATATCTTTTATTTCTAGATATATTCATAAAATGATGAATTAAAATGTTTAATATAACTTAATTTCATGGAAGAAAGAATTTTTCTAAAGAAGATGTTTTGTTCTCGGTACTCCAGTTAACTTCACAGAGCTGGTTGTAGGTGACCTGATCTAGCGGACTGCCACCTAGTTCGCCAGGTCCCAGGCAAGTAGGTTTACTCGGCCACACCTTCTCGCTATTACCACGCAACCATCTAAACAACATATATTACCAACCAATTTTATTTCTTTTAAAATATAATATTTGTCTCTTCTACAATCTGAATCTTTTTTTTTATATTTTTTCTTAACCTAAGGCATTAATAATTGCATCTTGAAATTAATGTAGATTTGTTTTCTGGTTATCCAAAGTAGTGATAATTTTATTATTATTAAGATAATTTCATTCCATGGCCATTGATATTAGTTATAATAATTCTGCATTAAAATGAATTAAAACTTAAATCATGACCAGTATTACGTATAATAACTTCTACTGGCCAATGTAAAATATAATAATTGAAATATTTTTAAGATTAAAGTTTTTGAAGTTTTTTTTTTTTTGGCAATCAATTTGTTCAAATAAAGTATAATTTGCAAAAAATTAGAATTTTACATTCCCTATGCAACCATTCACATATTGGAAAGTAGATTTTCCTTATTAATTCACGTTTTCAGGTCTTCTCAGTCTAGCAACTTATATGCTTAAAAATTGATCTTGGTTTTCTTTTTTAAGAAAGCAGAGCACTTGAAAATGAAAAATTCTAGTGTGAAATACCCATACGACTTTCTCTTACTGCAATTTGCAAATTTACGTCTGATAAATTTTCTCCGATCATATAATTTTTTACTCAATTGGACTTGTCTTCAATTTTATATCAATGGGAAACATTAATCCTCAATAAAATGTTTTTTTTTTTTTGAGGGAAGTGTAACCTATATCCTGTATCAAAACTTGTTTAAATGAACTTTCTTGAAGAAAATGGTTTAAACAATAGTGATACGTATTCATAGTTGTTAGTACACTAATTTTAATGATATCCGTCAATGTTCGTTTTTTCTTTTTTTTTTTTCGAGAAAAACTCTTTAGAGATATACATATTCCAATTGTTACCTAAAACTTCCCCTTAAATGGATTTTCCCGAAGTAATGTTCCACAAAAAGTTGTTGCTCTTGTACGATAATTGATATATTATAATCTTTAAAGAAAATCGTTGGAGATATTTTCGATCGACAAAAATGAAAACTTCATTCAATAAAGTGATTCTTTTGGTTGAGACTTTTGGACAGATAAATTAGCTGTCATACAATTCCATTGTAATATCTAACGGAATGTTAAGATTGAACTTTCTGCGGTTTTTCCATTTTTTTGAACTATGCTGTTCACATATACATACACACAGATCATTTTTTTTAAAAAAAAACACCGTTTCGTGCACAGGGGACCTCGATATCTAAAAATTTGACACAATTGCAATATTTCTTCTAATTATAATTAATAAAATTAAAATTGATAATTTATTTTTTTTAAATGTTTTAGTTGCCCATTTATATTTCATACTAGCTGTACCTGGACCACTTGCTGGTCTCTAATATATATTTGAAAGTAAAAACATTAATTTATTTTATTAGAAAATATTTATTGAAATGAAAAATAATAAGAGTGAATTGAAAACAAAATTTTAATGAAATACAATTTAAGAAAAAATGCATATATTTCGTTAAAAATAATATTTTGATTGTAATGCTTTTCGAATGAAAATTACTTTTCTTATTACAATCCTTTTTGATACACAATACATACTGTCTATCTTCTGGGGCATATATATATATATACAGGGTGACCAGAGTTATATGCTCCACCCACTTTTTTTTTAAACGGCGGGAAATTTCGAAAAAATAGAAAACACGTATTTAATCATTTTTAGTCTAGTTTATTTTCAGTGATTGATCCATTTTTTTATACCCCAATATCCCGAGATACAGCATCCAACTTTTTTTTTCAAATGGAACATTATATTTTTTTTGGCATATTTTTATAGTAATTGAGCCTCTAAAAAAATTAAAAAAAAAAAATTTAAAATCGGTTAGGTTTTTCAAAAGTTATGGTAATTTAAAATATGAAAAACAAATTTCAGTTTAATGGCAAAATTACCTTATTTTTTCTTTAAAGAAGCTCTTCAAACTGGGCACCATCAACGGATAGGCAAGCCAAAGCTCTGGACTTCCACGCTCTGTTTGTAGCAGCACTTAGGTGGCAAAGTCAACATCTAGGCAGGCTAGAGTTATTCGACGTTCCATATCTTCGACTGAAGCCACGGGATTAAGGTTACTGTACACTTTATTTTTTAGATATCCCACAAAAAATAGTCCATTGGGGTTAAGTCCGGAGGTCGAGGTGGCCATTGGATCGGACCATGAGTTCCTAACCACTTTTCGTGGAAATTTCTGTTCAGGTAACGTCGAACAACTCTCGCATTATGTGCCGGGCAACCATCTTGTTGAAAATACATATCTAACCGACGTTTTAGAGGAACATCTTCAAGCAAAACTGGCAAAATGTCTCTTAAAAAAGTTAGATACTTTTCACCAGTTAAGTTCCCTCTGTAGAAGTATGGGCCGATTAGTTGGTTTCCTCAAACTCCACACCAAACATTTGTAGAAAAAACAACCTAATGGCGTGTGGCGAAGGTAACTTGTGGATTGTCTTCTGCCCATATTCTAAAGTTCCAACGATTAAGAAGGCCATTGTTGGTAAACTTTGATTCATCAGTCCATAAAATTGTGCATTTTTTGTGGGGATATCTAAAAAATAAATGTACAGTAACCTTAATCCCATGACTTCAGTCGAAGATATGGAACGTCGAATAACTCTAGCCTGCCTAGATGTTGACTTTGCCGCCTAGATGTTGACTAAGTGCTGCTACAAACAGAGCGTGGGAGTCCAGAGCTTTGGCTTGCCTATCCGTTGATGGTGCCCAGTTTGAAGAGCTTCTTAAAGAGGAAATAAGGTAATTTTGACATTAAACTGAAATTTGTTTTTCATATTGTAAATTGCCATAACTTTTGAAAAACCTAACCGATTTTAATTTTTTTTTTTTTTTTTTTAGAGGCTCAATTACTATAAAAATATGCAAAAAAAAATATAATGTTCCATTTGAAAAAAAAAAGTTGCATGCTGTATCTCGGGATATTGGGGTATAAAAAAATGGTTCAATCACTGAAAATAAACTAGACCAAAAATGATTAAATACGTGTTTTCTATTTTTTCGAAATTTCCCGCCGTTTAAAAAAAAAGTGGGTGGAGCATATAACTCTGGTCACCCTATATATACAATGCGGAAGGTTTGCCTACTCGCATGCAAGCTACTATATACAGCTACATCGATATCTCAGCCTCAATAAAATATATAAATCTGGCAACATTTGAGTAATTAATTCTTGAGATTTGCCATTAAGTACAACGGAATTCATTTTTAGTCACTTGAGTTTTACTGATTGACAGACGCGCAATGTACGATATGTGAAAAAACAGATTTTTCGTATATTTTGAAAAAGCGCCACCTATCGAAAATTTTGTGTACTAAAAACAATCTATACCTCAACCTGAACAACATATATAAATTTGACAATATTTGAGTCATTAACTCTCGAGATTTACCATTACGTACAACGGACATTCATTTATATATAAATATAGATTATGTTAATAATATTTTATAATTCTTAGTTCTTAACCTTTAGATAAAAAACACAGATGAAACCTAATTATTGACCTACAAACATCACTTATATCAAGCCTGAACAATTTTTTTTTTTTTTGGTACAGTCACTGTGACCAAAGAGGACTATTGTGCTACCGCACTGGTATCAAGGGTGAGACTACTCACTTACAGCACTCCTTCCAGATTGAGATCATTGAGGAATCTCAGGATATGGGAAGGTTCTAGGTACGGTATATCTTCCTCCAACTCCTGGTAAACACCCAGGCTTCCCTCTAGATAATAGCATCGAAGTCTGTTAGGAGGTGTATTGGACTCTTCTGTGCCTTCACTCTGAATCTACAGGTGCTATCGTTATATAGGCCCAGGTTTTTCAGGTCCCCCTTGAGTCTGCAATGCTCCATGAGGAAACCGTCAACATACAATGCCTGTTTTTACTTAAACTGATGCACCCTTCAGATTTTTTCTGGTAATTACTGCTCAGGCAGGTCTAAGCTAGCCTCATTCCTGGAAGGGTTTTCCAGAGCTGTGCACTTTTCACTTCCTCCTCCTTCCTGAGTTTTTCCGGTCACTTATTCCGCAGAAGGGTTCGGGCCATAATTTTAAATAAGTCCCACCAATAATAGTGTAATGTTTTTCCCTCTAAACTAGCTACTGCAACTAGTTTTGAGTGGGTTCGTTTAGATAAAATACTCTAAACTTCAATAAGAAAGACATCAATTTATGGTTTTACACAATAAATTATAAATACAACACTTAATAATAATTAATTCACAATTTAAACCACAAAAGTTCACTTTGTTCACTTTTTATACACTTTTCATAAACGTACACTTAGTTAGTAACAAGAAACTCTCTAGACTCTCTATTGTCCCACTATTTATACCCGAGGAGAAGGGTCTAGAACTTTCTCGATTCTTCTAGAAAGAGCTAGAGCGCGCCGCCAGCGCTTCCTAGCGGCCACTAGGGGAACTTGAGGTACCTGCTTTCTCTCCTAGATGGCACCAGTGGCTACGTTACAATAGCAAACCTAACGTCGAAGCATCTCTAGATCTCCATAAAATCAATTAGCCGGGAGAAATGTTAACTCTAAAGTCATAGAATTGTATTATATATGCGACTTTTTTTTTAAACTTTACAGAAAATCGCTTAAACGTTTTCGAGAAAATAAAGAAAAATGAAAAAAAAAAACAACAAAAAACAAACGTACAAAGAATGAAGTCGTTTTTTTTTCAGATGAATGACTTTCTTCAAACTCTGGTTTTTACCAATTAAGATAAGTGATAGAGCGTACCTATTTTATAACAAAAGGGTTCTTTCAAAGAAGGTTAAACGTTGCAACTGCTCACTGCAAAACCGATTTTCTCAGGAAAATTTGTCAAATAAATGTGACAAGTTTAAATATTCATAGTTAGCATTCCAAGTTTAAAGAAACTCGTTGGAAATGTTTCTGCGTAAATTAAAAAAAAAACAAACAGAAACTCATCTCTAAAACACAATTACTCGGAATGCTTAATGTTGCGCTGCACCAGAGCACTCCAAAAATTTCATAATACTCGATTTCTTGGCTGTAGCAAACTACTACATTCCAAACAATTGAAAGAAAAAAAAAATAAATTTTCCTCTTTAAAATTTTATGGTGAAAATATTCAGCATTTTACAGTAGACATAGACATAAAATTTATTTGTTTAGGATACATAACCCATACAAAGAGGTGAGTTGTACATCTATAAATACAAAATAATAAAATAAAATAAAATGAAATAGCAACCAATCTGCTTATTATAAAAAAAAAAATAAATACAATAAAACTAAATAAAAATGTCTCTCAAAATTATAACATGAAAAATGAAACAGCATAAAATATGAACAATAATTCTTCAAAATCATATATTTGGAAAGAGTGAGAGAAAAACTAAAATTATTTTAGAAATATTTGAAAAAAGTAACACATGAAAAAAAAAAATTATGGACATAAAGATTGTCTTAACCGCACAACTTTTTTAGCATAATTATATAATTTTATTAGGTCCTTTTTTACTATAGATGATAGTAATAAATAAAACATATTTTCATTAGTAATGGAGGAACTAGGATCAGAAAGGTAAATTACTCTAGCTGAATGGTATGCAGGACATTCTACAAGTATGTGAATTAAATCTTCATTCACGCCCGTATTACATATTTCACAGAATCGATAACTGAAACCTTTAGATCTTGTAAAATATTTAAATGATTACTATCGCACCACACCAAATCTATGACAGTTTGTCCAAATGCGGAAATACAGGTGAAATTAGCTGGGCTGTCACTACGTGTTCTCTCATTAATAAGAATAAAAGAATTAGACTCCATAAATTCAGTGAGAACCCTTCCTTTGTTGTTTAATATATTATCACAAGTGGAATGATAGGAGCTAACATTAGGACTATCTAAGTTAAATCAAACATAGTTGCAGTTCCTACAACTGAAGTCCCCGCCTATGATAAACATTGAACTATTATATTTAGATATCAATTCTTTAAGTTTTATTTCGAGAGAATCCAGAACTTCCTCCAAATTTATATTAGGCTTAAAGTAAACAAAAAATACAATTACGCTACTGAGGACAGCATCAACTTTAAAAATTAACCAACAATGCGTAGAATGCAGAACGCAAATATTTAAACCTTCATGTAGCATTTTACAGTATTATTAATGCATTGTGGTTCCTCATTGTATCGTTTTTTTAGATTAAAACCTTGATAAAGACAGGAAACTCTGTCGAAACTTTGGCATAATTGAGTGTTTTTTCTTGACCGATTCTCATCAAATTTCTTCATAATATAATTCATTAACGGTCAACAAATTCTTTTATATTATATAGAAAGAGGGAGTGATCGGAAAAAACACAATCACCATGACTTAAAAAAGTGTGATTTCTGCTCAGAACTGTTTGATCATACGCTAGTCTCGTAAACACAAGCAGGCCCAAAATCTGCTTAAGTGAAGCTTCCGTATAGCTTGTCGCCGCGGCAGAATCTTCACCTAGTTGGAGAAATCTTGGCAGAAACCTTGGCAGGTTCTCGCAGTAGCAAAGGACATAGAGCGGTATCTCTTTCACAACCAGAAAAACTGTAATGACCAATAATCTTCCCACTAAATAGGTCACTGTTCTCTTCCAATTCCTTTAAACTTTTCCTAGGACGCCTTTCGTTCTGAACTTCCTCTACGAATCTTAAAAAAAACCACTAAGATTTATTATTTTTATTTATCTTAAGTTAGTAACTAGAATAAGAATAATTGATTAGGTAGAATGAATCAACTAGTTTGCTTGTCCTTTTCATTACAAGTGATTCATCATAAACTTATAGCATACGAGGACATTTTAATCAGATATATGTAAATAATTGGTTTAGCAAAAAAATTATAAATTTGAATAAGACGGATTGAAAATTTATTTACCACAATTAGAATGTTGAATAGATTTAGATTTCAAAATACAAAAAAAAAAAAAAAAGATAATATAGAACCAATTCCAACTAAAAATATCTTGAATAAAATTTTAGATAATTTTGGTGGTGATGTTATAATTACCAGTAATTAGCACCAGTTATTAATACTTAACGGTTGGAATTACGAAAAATGTTATATAATATTTATATTGGACTAATTAATATGTAAATTCTTAAAAAAAAAAAATTGGTATTGAACTAATATCATTATTAAAAAAAAATAAGGTGCAGGCCAGTAGAAATATAAAATCGTGATATTCAGTATTTTTTTTTTTTTTATGGGAATTGAGGGGAAGGAAGTTAATTATAACAGTTTCCTCTCTTGGTTACATCTTATTCTACTAAAGCCTAATTACATTCTTCCGCTTCTGTAGTTAATGCCTGTTAACTAACTATATTCAAGTCTTAACCATTATAATAAAATTAAATTTCTTTCTTTTGTTATAAATTTAGTGCTCAAACTTTTACAGAAACAAGGTATTTAAACAATGGGGGGGGGGAATGATAGCCGGAAATATTTTATTAATTTATGAACTGGTGGATTATATTAATTGAAACATTTTATTATAATTGGCATTAATATTCCTTTGGTTTGGACATCAATAGTCTTTATAAAAGCAGAACCACTTGCTTGCTGTCTTCTGGACGGTGTTCCATGTTAGATCATTCCAGATTGATAAATATTCAAATAGGTAATTACTATCAAGAAACAAGCTATTTCTGTAGTTCTTTTTCTTTGTTTTTAGGACTACAAGAGTTCTATGTTTAGTGGTCAGATTAATCCAGTTCACATGCTCTTGTACCTTATATAAACTGACACTACAAACTGCCATCTTGTTTCAGAAAAATGTGTGCAATCTACACCAGTTTTATTCATCCTATGGTATGCCTAACACTTGTTGAGAAGAAAGATTCACTGATGACGTAAGAGAAAATATTGCGAACGCATACAATTTTAAAAAAAATTTAGTTTTCTTATGGAAATGCAAGTTTTGAAAGCACCCCCTGAGTCCAAAAAAAAAAGTTTTTAGCGAATAATCTGTATTTCGTGTGTATGTATAAACAACGTATCTCAATATTCGCATTAAGCTCAATATATTATATATTATTTAAGATATTTAATAAAAATATTTAAGATATTTAGAAATATTTGGGTATGTGATACAGCCCGTGTAAATTTTATTGGTCATCAAGTAGGTCCATATCTTACATAAGTTTGATATCACTGAGTTAAGTGGATATCCTTGCATTACACTTGGTAATTATTTTTGGAAATATGAGCTTCTAGAATTTGACTACATTAAGGGCTAAAAGACTTGAGTTTATCACACCTAGAGTCAAGGTATCCTGAACTCCAAAAAATAGTTTTTTCCGAAATAAAGTGCAAATAAATGTAATAGGTTTCATAAAAATGAACTTAGCATCTATCACCTCTAAGTATAGGATATTATTATTATTATTATTATTATGCCGGGTGCCTGATGGCGTGTGACCTAAGCCTATGTGGCCTTTATCCCCCCGATGCCCCCCATATCATTCCCTTAGTTAATCTTCCCGGTAGCATACCGGTCAGTCTACAATATCCCAAGATATCCTCAAACTCCAACCTGCCCTGGCAAACCTGCGAGAGTGGTACCCTCCCAAATACGCGAACCTAGTACACTGAAATAAATAGTGGTACACCGTTTCCCTGACTACATCGTCGCAGTTCTGACAAATGGGACTAGACGTCCTCCCTATGTTGAACAAGTGACTAGACACCCAAGTGTGACTAGACACAAGTGCCTACCAAGGTCCTCAGACCTATTCTACTAAGGGACAGGAGATATTCCGAAACTCCCTGCTTAATTCCTTTTATAAATCTTTTAGCTTGGAGGCACCCCTGCGTGTCTCCGCAGCATTTCTCCAAGACTCTCATCTCCCAAAGTCTAATCTTTTGTCACAAAAAATGGTAATGATGATCCCTCCCTAGCCGACTGATCCGCCCTCTCATTGCCCTCTATTCCCGCATGTCCGGGTATCCAATAGAGACGCACCTATCCCTCCGAGCCAAAGCATTCAGACTTCTCCTACATTCTCCCACTAGTTTCGAACTCCTCCATGGCTTATTCAAAGCCCTCAAGGCGGCCTGACTACACAGAGAAAATCTGCACCTCTTTGATCTCTCCCGGCCACTCCCCCACAAGGCGGCAGCATTCAATAATGCCCACCACCTCGGACTGGAAGACATGTTGTTGTGAGGGATTGGAAGAAGGCGGAACTATTCCCGAAGGCAAACCAACCAACTTCCTCCCACAGCACAGATACCCTGGGACTCTACTATCATCATCGCAAAACCTCGACCACCACGAAACCTTTCCGCTACTCGTGAGAACGGAGACAGAACTCCGCCGGGGAGTCAGTGGAAGACAGTGGCCAAACCACCCAAGGCCACCAAACTCCCTCTATCCAACTCCTGCAACCATGCTCCCGCTGCCTAGAGCCATCTGAATAACAGCGAATAATGCCGTTATCCGGCTCCGTTACCCTCGTGAGGTTGTCATCCCCTATACTGCCAATACTGATCTCATAATCCCTCTAAAACCAAGTATAGGATAAGTATTAATACTTTTAATAAGAGATAATAATTGAAAAATGATAAAAAACCAGTGTACCTTTGCTGTGTAACTCAAAAATAATAATTAATGAGTTAGAGCACCAATTAGCATAACGGGCAGTGTGTATGGGGCTCTAACAAATTGTTATCTTCCTTATATGGATTTAAAGTCAATATAAGCCAATAAAATTATTTCTAACAGTCCCTGCATCAGGGCAAAACTCACTGATTTAAATCGCAAATTACAACCAAGGCACTGCCCCTTAGAACACAATGTGTTTACTAAGTCAAACTAAAGAATATGGACAAAAATATTTGCAAACAATTAAAGATCAGACACTACAATTTGCCGCAAATGTTACAAAGAAGAAGATTTGGAGCAAGTCATTATGATCTGTCCATCTCACAAAAAAGAGAGGAGCTGCTTCGTTTCCAAAACTGAATAGTATGGGTTCATCAACCATTCAACCCTTATAGAACTTTTTTACAGAGTAACAATTAAAAAGTTTATAAATATATTGCAGAATTAGAAATGTTCTGTCAAAAAGTCATTTAGTGCAGTGGAGATCGTGAACATCTTTCTATGGAATGCAATAGATTATCTTGTATGTATTATATATATATATATATAAATGTATATACTTAATTATATGATGAATCAAATATAATTATGATGCATAAGCTTATCAGTAAGTACATTACAATAAATATAAATAAGTCGCAATGGTATTTTGGATATAGATGAGGATTTACCAAGTTAGTTCAGGATAAATGGATTAAAGAGAGTGGATGAGTACGGTGACCAGGTGACCACACATATATTGGGAAGATGTAGAAGACAAATTGAAATTCCCGTGTTTTCTTCCAACTTCTTCTGAGTAGTAGTTCGAGACTGCGTACTATGGAATTTTCAAGTTTATTTTGCCAAAAAGAAGTTATTACCTTAAGTTAGTTACTATTCGATAGTATTAGTAACCAATAAGTAAACTTTTACCAATGTTTACTTATTTACATTGATTCAACTAATTAATAAGAAAAACTTTATTTAAATATGAGAAATAGGTTAGAAGATAATGGATCTGGTGTGAATTACACAATTTTTCTTATTGCATTTCCCGGACCCACGAACTGTTTTTAGATATAGTTTTACGAGTGTATCAAACTCTTCAAATTGAGTTTTCAAAGGAAATGCTTCTTTGAACTGTCCAGAATACAAATACAATATTTTTAGCCCATCGTCTGGGTTTTTGTGTGAACTCAAAAGCGAAAAATCACAGAAAGTTAAAACCTGATATTCCGTTTATGCACCACCAATAGCATTAGAAATAAAGGTTTCTGCCGAAATTTGTCATACAGAAGTGCGATTTAATAACATTTTTGTCTATATGTTTATTTTTTAACTATATATTTTGAATGAGATATTGTATATATAACAACTAAACGTTGAGCAATAATACTAGGTTTGAGAAAAAATGTGTCAATTATGAGTGTAAGGATGACAATAAGGGGAAATGGTGCTGATATTTCTATGAGGTTATTTTTTTATTTTTATTTTAAAGCAATCTCCATTAAAATAAAATGGTCCTTGGGTGCCATATAACTCATGGGCAGAGCAGATACAACTTGCTAGCCGTTAGAAAGGTACGGATTTCGAGTCCCGGTTCAAGCCTCGGATTTACAACTGTCTGTAGTAATATTTTGTCTGTAGTAAATAATAATATACTTGCTAACGCCTCCATTCACCGGTCGCCCACTTTCATTCACGATCTGTGGTAGTAAAGGCTTAAATCAATTTATTTGCAGTCATCATCCTTGTTTGATAGAGTCCATGCTCTGCCTAAAAACAGTCCTTACAGCTTTGTCCTGGACAGTCAGTTCCTTAAGGTTACAAGGCGGCAATTGCCAGCAATACAGCTAAATGTTCCAGGACTGCCTAGCTTAAATCTTTTAAGTATATTTTTTAAACAGAGATATTTTCCGTAATAG
>JAAEAF010012009.1:0-15343 GCA_011037195.1 Triatoma infestans | reverse complement strand
TAATTAATGAGTGATAAACGCTTTTAATCTAATCTTCAACTTTTTGGTTGAGTCCCATCTTTTCAACCAACCTTCCTTGTGTACCTAAATCTTAAATTCCCTCCCTCGACTTTTCACTGTCATCGAATTTTGTAAAAATGTTTTATTTCAAATAAAAAATATATATATATTTTGAGTCCACATAATTTTCAAACATCATTGACATTCATAAGGAAGTGAAAACTTACTGGGAAAAATGAAACAGGAAAAGATAGGTAACAAAATGGACAGAAGTTAATAAAAAGGAAAACTTTAACCTAAATCTGGTTTGAAACATTCACAGTTTAAATAGATCGAAAGTGATAACTTTTCGATGGTCACTTTACTTACTGAACGATTTCTTATAATTTACAAGACTGTTAACCTCGTTGTAATACAAAAAAATCAAAGACAAAATGGCAGAAAATTTAATTCTGATTGGTTATCAATTCGCTTCATTTTCCCGCAGTATTGAAGAAGACTTATTCTACGATATTTTATATCTACGATACTATCCAGCCTTGCGAACACAACCACACATTTACAATTATTCTTCTACTTTATCTTTATTGGAAGTAACCAAAGATCAGTTTTCTTCATGTGTTTCAACTAAATAAATATAGAGAAATTCATATAAATTTTAAAATTTCTGAAGAAAAAAAATGTTTAATTATTATTGTAATAAAAATTATAAAATCTTTAATGAAAAATATCTTAATGGAAATAATTTTATTTTTAACGAATGAAAGGAGATTGTTAATTCAAGTGAAAGTATTGCTTCTTCTATTCTCTACCAGATGTCACTATAGGTATCCTTTGTGATAAATTATTTAATATTTTGCATAAAATTATTAATAAAAATTTAATAAAATTAAATGGTTTAAATATTGTTATTGTTATTGTGTGTAGGAAACTATTCACGAAGTTATACGAAGTATGTTTAATACAATAGGGCTGGTGTAATATAATAAAAGTAATTACAAAATTCTTCCTTCTTGTTAGGCTAGTATATGCGCTATTTTAATAAGTGCTCTATTCATGGGTTACTGAAGTTACTATGTACTTTTTATGGAAATTATACTATCCTAAGCTAAAATCTAGTTAATATTATGTTGAAAATCATAAAAAATAGATAACACAATTTTTGATCACGATAATATTACTTAATTGACAGAAGGAAGACCCCTTAAATGAATTTTCCCGGAGAAATGTTACACATAACAGTTGTACCTCTTTGTATAGTTGTCTAGTTAATACATCAAATTTAAAGCAAATCGTTGGAGCCGTTTTAGAGAAATAACTGAGAACTAGTTTCAGTAAATCACACATCCGGTCTCCGGTTTTCTTCAAATTCGAGATTTCGACAATGTATTTAATTCTAATTAATGATATTTAAGGACAGAATAGTCTAATAAATTAAAATAGCACTTCAAAGGGAACCATACCTCCACTTCTCCCCCCGAAGTGCCCTTAAATGAATTTTTCCGGAGAAATGTTTCAAATAAAAGTTGTACCCTTTGTATGTGCATTTGATATAACAAGTTTGAAGAAAATCCTTGGAACCGTTTTCGAGAAAATTACAAAAAACTAAAAAAAAAAAAAACTTTCAGTGAAGTGGCACTTTTAGTTGATGGATTTTGCACGAAATCTTCGTGTCTGATCTGATGCTGTGGTAATATCTAAACGGAATACCAAGTTTGAGCTTCCCGCAACTTTTCCTTTTTGAGATATTCTTTTCACACACACCCATACATACATACACACACATACAAACTATTTTCTAAAAACCACTTTTTGGACTCAGGGAACCTCAAACTTGTTTTTCTGGTCAAAACTCAATTTCGTAAATCTGGCACGTTCGCAATACTTCCTCTTATAATTTAGTAAGAGAAATTATAAGAGCGTAAATCATTATGTAAAAATTGTTCCATCAGAGATATTTTACGTGACTGCCTGCTTCTTATTGTGGTCATCGACCGGTATCGGGCGTTCGCTCATCATTAGGTGTTTTTATCAAAACAACGTGATTACATGGACTTGCACAGAGCAACTTTAGCTGATAAACTAAAATATTGTTAAAAATTAGTGGATAAAAGGAACTTTCAATCTCATTGGTGATTAAAAACTGTTTTACACACTGGAAATGTTAAAAGTAACAGTGTTGCCAATTTTCAATTAAAGAACTTTTAAGGTTTGAATAAAATTGCTAAAATATGTTTAACAAGTTTAATGTTAAATTATTTGTTTTTAACATATTTAAAATCAATACAACGAAGTTTCAGAATTCATTATTTACTGTGAAAACTCAACCTACATTCTAGAACCTTCTCCTTTTCAATAGAAATCATGCGCTAACTATTTATCTGCATCACGCGTTTGTTTTTATATTAAAAAAGAAAACAAAATAGTTTTAACAGCTATTGTAGAAAATAAAGTATCCTTTCACAGATTCGCATTTACGATATTGATGTCGTGCTAAAGTAGAATTGCTAACTAGGCTGCGCGACTACGATGAAATCTCCCTCCGCGCATCCTCACTGCCTACACCTTTCTGGGCCGCATCTCATCTAATCTTCCCTTCACTTGTTAGATTCAGTCTCTCTTTGGGCCATTTCGCTCAGTCTTGAAATTTCTGTCACTGATCCTAGTTCAGTAAAAATGATGTTAATCAATATGTCTAATAATGTATTGGTTGTATTGGACAATTGTGTGGGAGTAGTTATTGTAAAAGTTGTTAGCTTCGGCCATAATAAAGCAACGTTTCGATAATTTGTTATAAACACTTTATGTTATGAAGAAATTTGGTGAGGATCGGTCAAGAAAGAAAGAAACATTCCATTATGCCAACGTTTCACCAAATTTCTTCATAACATAATTCATCAACGGTCAACAAATACTTTTTATATAAACACTTTATACTACACATTACAATCATACAATATTGTAGGTAACAGAATTTAGTTGGTAATAAAGTGAGTGAACTGAACTGTACTCACGAATTACTGGTTTATTGAATAAAGTTAAGATACTGTCAGAACTTTACGGTTAAACATGAAAGAGAAAGAGTAGCGTAACGCTAATAGTTCCCCGGATATTATGATGGATTCATAGACTATTCAGACGTCCATCTTTTCGTTGAACTCACAGATTTACAGATATCCATCAATAAGCCAGGAAACGGAGCAATATTTTCTATCACAACTGCTTCAACATTATACACCAGAGAAGTAAGACCCGCCTATTTATCCCTAGCAGAAGCAAAGAAGGAGAATCAGGTATAGGCTCGACCACCATAAAAGTGAGAGAGTTGTCTGCTGAAAAACAATATCAAGAACGGTCAAGTAGGCAAGCTCTACCAGCTTAGGTGGCCACGTCAGTCCTCTATTTACTCTTTCTCTTGTACGTATAACTAAATGATTCATGAACGTATTTCAATATACAAACTCTATTCCCCAAATAAATTCCACTACACAATTCGAAGTATTTTTTTAGCTTTGATAAAGATAATTAAGTTTTCAAAACATTGTAGAAAATTCAACAATAAAATTTCATTATACTTGGCTGAATCACACAACTTTTACGAATAAGTCTATTAACGTTATAAAGGCAGGTTTTAGATGTTGTGGTTTAGAAAAGAGAGACAATCTACAGATACGTTAATTCATAATATATATTTTGTAATTTTACTTATAAGGACAGCTTCTTGAATGCAATGATCACAGGATTATAGTTGATGAAAAATGATACGCACACTTATATTTGACTATTTGACTTAATAATGAGAGAAGTGTTTATAGAGGTTTGAGTGACTGAACAAAGAGTAATGATTGTTGGTAGCGTGGTGATTGTAGAATGCTTGCGATGATTGTGTGAGTCGCCAGAAGAGTGATGTGTCTAGTTAGAAATTTTTCCTTGTTCTAGTGTGGCTAGGATTGATCAAGGTTGATCTCGAGACTTGTTAACGCGCCAAAGTTGATCCGGTGATTGTTCTTTGCACTTTATAATTTATCTAGTGAAAGATTGTTGCGCCCTCAGATGGTTGACTGAATTCAGTTTCTTCTATCGCTAGAAGATAACTTCTAGGTGAGAGATTTGCTGTCAAAGTTGAGCGTATTCGCCAGTAATGGGGGTGATAGAGGAGATAATGCGTAGTTGATATGCGTTTGGAAGCTCATAGTTGCTTCTCGATGCGGCTGCTAATGGAAGTATTGAGTTCAGCTTTTGTGTGACAAATTTGATAGTGATTGGTTCCATTATCAGAGACATTTTCCGTGGTAGCCTGCTTCATTTTGTGGTCATCGACCGGTTTCGGGCGTTCGTCCGTCTTCAGGTTGCGGTTTTTCAGACAGTGTGACAACACAGACTTGCGCAGAGCAAATTTTGTTTACACACTGACTGGTGTTTTTAACTATATTAAAACTAAACTCTTAAACTAGGTCAAGGGGTATGGTCAGCTGGGTGGGAACAACATGTGTTTGGGTTGTTAAAGGGCAAATGTCCCTACAGGAAAACAACCCACGTGGGGGGTCGTAATTTTTAAACTCTGTTTTTAAAGAAATCTCCTCCACAACAGAGTTGTCAATTGTAAGAAAAATTTGCCCGGTAAACAACCCAAACACGTGTTTTCCCACCCCCAGTGATCATACCCCCTTGACCTAGTTTAAGAGTTTAGTTTATATCAGTTAAAAAACACCAGTTCACCGTTGTAAACAAAATTGCTCTTGCAAGTCTGGGTTGTCACCTGTCTGAAAAACGCATCCTGAAGATGGGCGAACGCCCGAAACCGGTCGATGACCACAAATTGAAGCAAGCTACCACGGAAAATGTCTCTGATGCTTTCCACCTCTGCGGAACCAACCACCACAACAATTGGTTCGATTACATTGAAAATGTGCACTCGTTAGAAACTCTTGTTTGGTTACTTGTTGATGAGTTGTTATAGACTTGTTGTTTTTAGATTATTAGGTTCTTGTTTGCACAAGACACAAGTTAGACAACGAAATCGCCTTCTAAAAATACGATAATTGTTAATGGAGGCTTGGTTACCCTTAGGAGATAAGAAATATGATATAATGAGCGGTGTTGTGTTGGTTGATAAAAATTATATATATCTATTCCATCGCTATTCCATCGCTATTAATAAGCAATGGCCTTTTTTTTTTAATGTCCTTTTTGACCTTGTTTTTTAATGTCTATAAAAAGACAATTGAAACATATTAAAATTTTGAATTTTTAATTAAACTAAAATGATTAAAAAAAATATATAAATTAAAAAGTTTAAAGAAAATATAAAAATCTAGAAGCTATAATTAAATTTAATAGAAAGAAGTAGTAAATGATAAATAAATTTCAAATAACTAGGAGAGGGGCCGTCGATAGCCGCCCCCTGACTTACACGACTGCACTTTCAACTTAACAACAATAACAGAACCTAGAATTATTTGCTATTTTATTCATCACTAGCTATATTAGTGCAAAATAACAAGGAAAACTTGTCAGCCTGATAGATGAGAAGTGTCTGATAAAATATAGCCGATATTAATGTTTAATAAAAAAAATTACTGTTTGCAACAGCTGGCCAATTTACTACTAAATAGACTGATTTTCCTTTTTTTTTTATATTAAATGATTGTTTTATATAATGTAACAACGGAACAGATAAAGGTTGTTTTATTATTGACGAAAAAAAAGCATGATAATAAAAGAATATAATATAATAGTAAGTATATATATATATATACATATTGCAAATTTAGAGGATAACACGGACATATTAGATGTATCATAGCGTGCCACACTTTGGTGCCATTTCCAATTATCCAAAATGTCATTTTAAAATAGCTATTTCCCTTAGTTGACAGTTAGAGGGAGTTCAGTTATTGTTCCCCATTAGCTCCGTGACTGGTCCACCCACACCCATCTCTACTGTTGTTGATTGTTCGCCTTTTTTTCTCTTTTTAAACAAAATAACAGAACAACAAATTCTACTTCAGGGGCACATAGTAGTAGAACTTAATCAATTAAGGTATCCAATGCTGGCTAGTCTGATTCAGTGGCAGCACTAAAAGTGCGCCTGACTTATTGGATTTGACTTATTAAAAAAAAAAATGTGCTTACCTATTTAAAATGAAAAGAAGATTAACAGCTGATGTAAATAATCTTGTGAAAATATAATGAAGAAATTAAATTATATATGTATATATATATATAAAGAAAAGAAAATCGGGTGTGAAACACTTAGAAACATATATATATATTTGCACTTTTGGTTAACCGAGTTTTTTACTTTCTCTTACTCCTAGTAAGAGGAAGTATTGTAATCGTTGCAAATTTTCGATATCGAGTTTTCACCGGAAATATCCGTTTTGAGGTCCCCTGAGTCCAAAAAAGTGGTTTTTAGGCACCAGGTCTGTGTCGTGTGTGTGTGTCCGGGTCTGTGTGTGAGATGTATGTGAACAGCATAGCTCAAAAAACGAAAAATCGTTAGAAAGTGAAATTTGATATTCCGTTTAGAGGTCACCATGGGATCTGACGGTAACGTTCTCTGGTAAAAAATTCCTCACCGGAAGTACCCTTTACAGGATTTTTACTTGTTTGGCATTTTCTCAAAAAGGCTCCGACGATTTTTTTTAAACTTTAAACATCAACCACACATACAAAGAGCTACAACTTTTATTAGAAACATTTCTTCGGGAAAATGCAGTGAAGGGCACTTTTGGGGGAAGGGTGGGTTAGGTTTCCATCTAAAGAGCTATTTCAGTTTAATAGACAATTCTGTCATCTAAATAATATTCATTAGAGTTAAATATGTTGTTGAAATTCTGAGTTTGAAAAATGGGATAACAGGAAGTGCATTTCCTTTACCACTTTACTAAATGATTTATTCCCTTTTTCGCAATTTTCTCGAAAATGGCTCCGACGAGTTTTTTTTGACAAATCGTATGATAAAATAAAATGCAAAGGATCTACAACTTTTATCGAAAACATTCTCTGCGGAAATTTCTTTTAAGAGCACTTTTAGGGGAGGGTTTGGGTTAGATGTTCACAAAGTGGTATTAGTTCCTATACAATTCTATCATCAAACATAATTAGTTAGAAATACAAGAGATGGTGAAATTCCGAGTTTCAAGAAAATAGTAAACCGAAGGTGGCTTTTACTGAACAGTTTTTTCAATGTTCGACGAATTTCATTAAATTTGGTACACAAACTATAAAATTTGTCAATTATCATTTTGAGAACTGGAGTAAGAGAAAGTTGTGTGAGTGTTTCACACCAGATTTTTTTTTCTTCAAACCTTTTTAGTTCTCATTCTACTGAAGTGGTACCTTACAAAAAAAAAAAAAAAATAACTGAGTAAAGGTGCATTTCCGTTCAATGGATTCCAAATGAACCCTCGTTCTTTTGGCATCAGATAGTCTCGCACTACGAAAATTGATTCGCTCCCTCGAAGAGTACTGTGTTAAGTGGAATCTGGGCGTTAACTTAGAAAAATCAAAGATAATTGTTTTTAGAAACGGTGGTCGCTCAGCTAGAAGAGAAAAGTGGTTTTTTAAAAATGAACAAATTGAGGTAGTAAACAACTACAAATACCTCGGACTGACACTATCCTCCAACCTCTCCTTAGAAAAGCATTTTAAAGAAAGTGCCGTAAAAGCTAAATTCACATTAAATGCGGTCAGTAAACTACTGTTAAATAAAGATATTCCCTTCTCTTCCAAGATTCAAGTTTTTAATGCATTATCTAAATCAGCAGTTACACACGGGGCACAGGTATGGGGTTTCCAGATGTATTCTGTGGCGGCTTGGCCCCAGGTCATTTTCGTGGCGATTTTCCAGCCAAGGCTTCCTGGCGTTTTTGTTTTGTTTGTTTGTTTTTTAATTTAATTTTTTTTTATATAACACAGAAAATACCAGAGACCATATGTTTTTATATATATAGAGAGAATAATAAAATAATATTGAAGTCAGTCAAGTTCGCACTGCATTACCTGTAACATACAGAGAACTTAATAAAGAAGATTTTTGTTGTTGTGTACGTAGTAGCTTCATTTGTAGTGATAGACACTAGCCCACAGGTGTGGGCGCGGCTACATATTCTAGTGTCGAAATTATTTTTAAATACTTTGTAAAAAAGTGTTTCAATTTGCCCTTTAATAAGCCACATTTTATCATCTATTTGGAAAGTAATCTTGCACCAACTTTTTTATATACTCTGAAACTTCATCTCAAGCATATAAAGCGATGTATTCATTTGCCTGCTTTCAGGTATCCTTATATACTCTCAAGAAGAATTCTAGATGACCAACTTTTCTGGTACAAAGAATGGGGCAGGTTGAATACTGAGTACGAAATTAATATAGATGACTATCTCTATGGCAATACTAAATTAAGCAAATTACTTAAAAAGTCAAAATAAATATGATGAATAGCTTTAGATCAAAATCCTTAACTAGTCAGCACCATACCCTCTAGAAAAACATGAAACCTAATGCTAACAGTTTCTATAGTGAGCTTGATGCGCGTTCGATAGGGTGGATTGTGAAGGCTAAAGGTGAACTTTTGTACTTAAATGGCTACTCCTTTACTAGAGACATAAAATTATGCTCGCTCTGTAATTTGAGAGCCAGAGAAACTGTGTTTCACTTCATAGCAATCTGCCCTATTTTGAGCGAATTCCGCCAAAGTTATTTCAAGAAGCGTTCACTAAATTTTGATGAATTTATTGGATAATTTGAACGGGAAAGACTGGGGTAATCTGGTAAAGTTTGCAAAGAAGCTTGGAAGTATAGATTCTTTCTAGTATCTGAGTTTAACTATTGATCCTTATATTCGCAATGATTATTGTTAATGATATATTTGAAATACCTTATGACGGTATGATTCTGTTGCTTTTAATTCTTCTTTGATCTAGTTTTTGACATTTATTTATGTTTTATAGGAGTATTCTCTTTTTTAAGTTTGCATTCAATGTACACTTCTGTTCCTAAGTTCTCGGATTTTATTTATGATATTACACGTTTCTTTTCACATTTTGTATTTTTTTTTCCTTTTTGTAATGTCATTTTTCTGGTTTTATATTGTTTTTTGTTTTTCTTTGTCTTCTTTCTTTCTTTTGTTTTTCTGGAAGCATGCTGTAACTATTTGTTCATAACTTTTGTTTGATGACTCTTCATCAAACATGGTCTAAGGACCATGAATATGTCTGTCATATCAATATTTTGTAGTTGATGCCTTAAATTTATGTAAAACATTTTCTAATAAAGACATTATTATTATTATATATAAAGAATAGAAAATCTGGTGTGAAACACACTTACACAGAAGCATATATATATAAATATAATAAGATATTTGCATTTTTGGTTAACCGAGTTTTTTTTTCCTTCAAACCTTTTTAGTTCACATTCTACTGAAGTGGTACCTTACAGGTGAGCAAAAAAAAAATCACTGAGTACAGGTACATTTCCGTTCAATGGATTCCAAATGAAACCTTCATGTCATATACAATGATCAATCAATCATATGCAAGTTTAATTTCTCTTTTATTCTTTTAATTCTTCAAATTATTCTTTTAATTTCTTTATGATTTTTCGTTTTTGTGATACTTTGTTTAAAATGAATCACGCGGACATATGCATATACATGCTGTACTCTTTTTTCAATACTCACATATTTAAACATGTATTTCCAGTAAAAACTCAGTTTTATAAATATACGTTCGCAACGCCTTCTTAGAATAGTAAAAGAATGAAAAAATCTGCCTACGATGAACTGTGTAAGATACAAGAAAACTGATATAAAAGTTAATCTGAATAAAAAAATGAATAAATAAATAAATCAACATGTAGTTCAATATTTAATTATTAATTCATTTGGTTCACACTTTTAATAAGGAAATGAATGATGGCGTCATACAAAATTTAAAAGGTACACGTGTCAGTTACAGTTATAAGTTGAAAAAAAATAAATTTATTGAACGTGTAGGTGTGATTTAAATGAAGAGCGATTGTAATAGACAGACTGTTAAAAAAAGATCATCTGTCTAAAACAGGCAAGATGGTTGTGAATGTTATATATGAGATAAATACAGAAATGATTTGTTATAATTATAACTGATTGTTGTTTGAGGGTAATATCTTTTGACGTGATTGATTTTTGGGGAATTTCTAGGGCTGTTGCAACGTTAACTCCGTCTCAAAATGGCTGTACCATAGTAAGATAATGTTCATTAGCTGTAGAATGTAGAAGAATGTAGAATGCAGATTTAGTAAACATTTTAAATTTCAATGAAATTTGCCGTTTAGAACTACCCAGTGTACTGGGCTTTTCGATATTTTGCGACCGCCGTCCCTTGCTTTTACAATCGCCAGTTTTTTATGCGCAAAAGATTCTCGGCATCTTGCGCGACAGCATGTTTGGCCACCGTGATCTAGGTCTCCTTAGCTTTTCTTTTCTGTCGTTTACCTCTTACAACAATTCCAATTGTATATTTAAACCGTACCATCATTGCAATGTGACCAGTCCAACTCAATCTATTTAGCTTAATCCAATTAACAACTGGCTGTCCCTTTGTTAGCAGCATATACCTTACATTTGGTTCTAAGCTACCAGATCTATGCTGCCTTCAGGCAGTGTACTGAAGATTTTGCAAAACAGCTACCATTCAAATATTAAGAGACTCTGTTCATCCGCTATTGTAAGTGTCCATATTTCAGAGGTACAAACCGTGACCGGGCGAATTAATGTTTTATATACCTAGTCTTAGTTTGGTAGATTACAATTTACTTTTCACCGTGCCGAGTCAAATCGTAGATATAGTTATTGGCAAACATTAGCCTTCTTTACAGAAAAGGAATTAGTTCAGTGGTACCTCATTGGATTAGCAACGCTGAGATTTGAGTCCTGCACGCTGAATTTTCTCTTCCTACAGCCTCTACAGCCCAATGAGAAGGCTCCGATGGGCGCAATAGCTCTTTCAGATCATAGCGCTTATCCTATATAACATAGCCTATTTATACATCTAAAGTCTTTTTTTTATTTCGCACCAGCCTTTGTTTGTCCCAAGGGAATCTAGCTAAACAAATTCTTCAACGGTTTCAAAGGTATAAATACCTAGAGTATTTTATTTTTGGATCGGTAGTAAAGAATTTTGTTTTATTCTTTTTTAAATACCAGGCTCATTTAACAACCGATAGCTTTAAGTTTTACAAGTAGGCAGCACCTTTTAGTTTCTCCTATTGCTAACAAAGAGAAGCTATAATTTTTCTGGGAAAATCAAGTTTAGTATTGCGTTCGTGTGAAAGTTTTTTAATTGAACTGTCAACGGTATCATACACGAACTGAGATCACGAAGATCATTTGAATTTGAAAAATTGCGGACTTAAACAAACTG
This sequence comes from Triatoma infestans, assembly GCA_011037195.1. Taxonomy (NCBI): domain Eukaryota; kingdom Metazoa; phylum Arthropoda; class Insecta; order Hemiptera; family Reduviidae; genus Triatoma; species Triatoma infestans. The sequence continues at coordinate 3,932 of JAAEAF010012009.1, read as the reverse complement.
TTCTAAAGATTTCCTTTAAATTTTATATACAAGAAATAGATCTATCACTTTTATCTGAATCTTTTTCTCAGAAAATTTATTTTAGTGATCGATCTTTGGAGGCTAAATTAGCTTCCGGTTTTTTTGGATACCACAGGCTTGGTCCACCCTCATACAGGCAATTAGGCTTTGTTTAAAATGCCATTTCAATGTAATCATAATGGTTCTGCTGCTATGTAGAGATTAAGAAAATTAAGCATTGCAAATATACGCATATGTAGAATTATTAGTTTTGTTTGTAACTTTTTCAAGTAAATTGATTTTTGAGAGGACTGGGGTGAACTGGGATTTTAAGGTGATATTTCTTGGATGCTAGAGCATTTTGGAGGAGATAGCTGTCACCATCGAAAGAAATGGCACTATAACCCTCATATGGGGCTGGAATCCTTCTATCGGATAAACGACCAGAGTTCCGGGAAATTCTGGCTAAAACTTGTCTGGGCTGCTATAAACAGAGACGATTTGAAGCGTGCACCAGTCTGTTAAACATAAGCTTCGTACGCTTGACAGGTTTCCTTACGGATCATTGTAAATCCAGGGGACACCTGAAGAAGCTAAGCCTACAACGCAATATCACATGCAGATACTATGAGGAGATGTAGAATACTCCAATATCTCTTAACGGACTGCAAGGAACCTGGGCAGCTACCAGGTGGAGGAGGGGGACATACCCTCTCTAGAGCCCGTAAGGGTATTAGGATTCCTCAGGGACCTTAACCTGATGGAGGTATTGTAGAACGGATGTTCAACCGGGCATCCGTTCGGGTGCTATGGGCAGGCCTGTGGCACCCAGGTGGCATAGCACAATAGACCTGATTGAGGTCGCAGTGCGTTGCCCCCCCCCGATAAAAATAAAAAAAAAAAAAAAACGGACTGCAACGTTATCATACAGAGAAAGTTTGGAAGCCTGGGTATGGAGGAAGATTTACCTTCCGTAGCACCTTTCCGTATTTTGAAATTCTCAGTGATCTTAATTTGGAAAGGGTGCTGTAGCGTGAATGGTCTCTTCCTATCACCATAGGTGGAATGGACTAATAGACCTATTGGAGCCTTCTAATCATTTAGTAACAAATCGGAGTCTAAACAAAATTTAACATTTAGTAGTATGAGAACTGCAGCAAGAGAAAATCGTTGGATACTTTTTTTTTCTCACACTAAGAGAGTTTTTTTTTAATACCTACCTTTTTGCTGTGACTCCTTGTATACTTAAAATTGCATGAAGAATGAACAGGCCTTAAAGCAAGAAAATTACTCTGCATGATGAAAAAACAATGCAATAAAAAAATCAAAAGCTAACCTAATATTCCGCCAGAATAGGCTTTTCTTCAGACAGGGTATAAATAGTTGAAAAAAAGAAGTATGAAATCATAAACTATATTGATTTATGTATTTAATAAACACGATACATTTAAGTTAAGTTGCACATTTGAGAAAACCTTCCGCTTAAATGGATTTATTATTTATTTTTTTTTATAATATTCCCCTTTTGTCTTGCTGTTTTATAGCCGAGGAACTTAACCGCGCCTTACCAGTTTTTTGTTTTTTTTAGATTCTAAATCATGCTGTGCTGGCAGTTTCTTGATATGAAAATTTATTCAATTTTTTTTACTTAAATTTTTTCTAATTGGAAGAAATCAATTTTAATGCTCAATTAGATTCAACAATTCTTTTACTTGCTTTCTATTAAGTTTTATAAGGTTCCATGCAACTTTGATTGGTGTGAAAATAAAAATAAAAAGCCCAGATAATTGTTTGTCAAAACAATTATTGGATAATTAGCTCTTTAATAACCCATGACTAAAGATTGATCCGTTCTTCTAGACCTGCTAATTATTGTAACACATCTCTAGCTCCGGAAAATGAATTTAATTATTTTCCAAAATACCTAAAATTTCTCAACGAATAGCAATCATTTAAATGGGACATTTGAAAAAGAGTTGCAATTGAGCTTTTACCGAAAATACATTTATGATCTGAGGTCCCTTGAATACGAAATAAATATTTCTTAGTAATATATAATGTCTTTATGTGACGACTCGAGACCTGTGATGGTGGGTGGCGGGCTGATGTTTAAGTTAATTGCTCCGACTTCGGCATCAGTATAGCTCTTGGAAGCAGCCATATTTTAAACTGAAATCTTCACTAGCTTAATATTTGTCCAATATCATAGGACTAAGAGCGAAATGGGCAAAAGAAAAGCAATTTTTTTTCGACAGTGAAGATGAAGTGCATCAGATCTAGATCCTGACTAACGACGAAAGGGGCTGGAGGTCTTGGGAACCACAAAACTTTTTACATGGGTAATTGCACAAAGACATTTAAGAAAACGAAGATGCCAACAAGTTGGCAACGGAAGTGGTGTCTTTCCTCAGTGCTAAGTGCCATCGTTTTTATTTCACTTTGTGCATTACTGGTGGCGTAACTACAATGTCAATTCAAACGAGACCTAGAATGGAAACTAGGTAAAAAAGGTCGTGTTCACTAGTCTCTCCACAAATATATAGTGAGCAATAGCTGAGTAACACATAAAACCATCAAAACTATACAGAACGATCTGAAACCAGCACGGAACACATATCTAATTAACAAAAGAGGTCCTATAGGCGAAAGTAAAATCGTTATCCTTTCATTGGGATCTATACCTATAAAAACAAAATAAAACGAAAACTAAACTAAAAACAATAAGTCTATATTAAATAAATGAATATTAAATAAATCCATATTAATATTAAAAATTGCTCCTTGCGAAAGGTGTCTTTGAATTGACATAGTGGTACGCACCTATAGTAATCCTCAAAGATAAAAGCAAAAAACGATGAGCACTTAGCTCTGAGGAAAAACACTACCTCAAGCCTGATGATGCCCAAGAAGGCCGAAACGTTGTAACGAAATAAACTGGAAACTTGGAAACTAAATAAGGGCTAAATTATAATTAAAAATACCCAGTGAAATCACTAATTATTCTTTAAAATAGCAAACGTAAGCTACAGTACTTCTTTATAACAAAATGAAAGATTAGGTCGAGATGATCCCCCTCCTGTAGGAAATGTGACCGTTTCTTCTTCTTGCAGAGTATAAGTATTATATTCGCAAGTGATTCCTGTGGTTTGGTGCTTACACTTTAGAGCCAAAACTGGAATCAAAGATTTCTCTCGCCTTAGTTCTGACTTTTTTAAATGGTACAGGGCACGATTTCATGCTTCCCTTACAAGCAGAAAATATGGTAAGAGACGGATTGAGAAAGAAAGGATAATAGACGGATTGAGAGCAGAAATAGAAATAGCAGAAATAGATCAATTATTGGGATATATCCCACTCGACCCGACCCGACATTGCTCCGTTTTCAAGTAATGACGGAGGCCCAACTCTTACGATGAGGAAGTGTCTTGTCCCCTGGGTGGAGTTGCAAAATATGATGTATTCGGAGAGCACAATGAGCCCAACCTAAGTGAATTCTTTTCATTAAGTGAGTTCCCGTGACTTTTGGATAGACCTGTAAGTTACATTAAATGTCTTTACGTGTATGGCAAGAAATAACTCAAAAATAAACAAAAATCACCGGAAATGTCGTGTAAACTTGATAGTTCGTTTAATATGACTGGCAAGTTTCGGTCCTAATACACCAACCGGAAATGTGTCTCTGTTGATTTTTTTTTTTTCAGTTTTCTCCGAAACGATTCAAAAGGTAATCGTTAAACTTCGCAGTATGTAACTATACAAAATTAAGCTTAACCAACGCTTCATCAAAGAATTCCAAGTTTGAAAAAAAATAGATTGATTTCTTAAACGTTAACCACAGTGGGACTTTACAGAATAAATTTCTTCGTTTTCCAGAGGCTTTTTCAAAAACTGTTCAATTGAATTTCTTTATACTTGAAATACTATCTGCACTT
>JAAEAF010012008.1:0-28999 GCA_011037195.1 Triatoma infestans | reverse complement strand
TTTTTTTTTTTATGAAGATATTGTTTAATATTTATATTTTCAATTTAAAAAAAAATTGTACTTGTGAAACATATTGAACCAAAATTTCCGATATTTTCATTATAGAAAAGTTGTATTAGAAAATTCGAATATCTGGTCTAATTTTAAACAGTAGGAAGCTTAAAAAAGAATTTTGAAAATATACTAGTCGGAATATATTAACCAAAATATGAAAACAAAGAAGTTATTATATAGGATAGGATACTCTTTTGAATTTGCATATTCATGTGCATTGATTTTTTTGCATATTTAAAGTTCTCAAAGACAAAAATTCGTTTCTTATTATTTACTTATTCACAGAGATTATCCTTGTCGGCATACTCACCCCCCCTCACCCAGCATGAACGATTAATGTCGGAGACAAGAAAATACAAACTTCTCACCAAAAACATTTTAATTAATACAATAATTTCGTTAAACTCCATCTTTACTTCACTTCTGTCCTGTTAAAATAACTGTGAAGCTCTTATAGATATATCGCGACTAGTTTTTCTATAAAAAAAAGTCGATCTTAAATAACATGCAAGTTAGACATTCAAGTATTAGAGATGAAAGCTATGGGAGAATGAATTTTGATGAAAATACTTTTCGCTAAATAAAAGGAATATTCTGATCTATGTGACGACAGAGTGTGGTTTGTTACGAAGAATAAAGTTTTGAAGTTCTTCCGAAGTTCACATTTTTTTCAAAGATGATTGTAATTTTTTAATCTTATTTTTCTGATTAACATACAATTCATATAGTCAATTATAATAGTCTCTTCATTACAGTTCAATTCAAAACACGATACAGTGGAGGTTCTTGGGAATGATTTTTGTATTATAATAAAACTGCAATCATACATTTTTTTTAAAGGTGATTGTAATTTTTTTTGAAGTCTTGTAGGACATATATAAAGGTTTCACAGGTTTCTATTGCAGCTTTGCTGATAGTTGCTGGGGACATTATGACTGAAAACTTAAGTCTTCAAAATTTCTTCCTGTGGCCAAGTACCTGTTAAGGCTAATCTTTCTCTAACACTTATACTTTCTCTCATATTTCTGTCCTGTCTTTTCAAAAATAGATCAACCATCTGTAACAGTTTGTTAAAGGTAGGTTCATCCATTCGAAAGTAGTTCTTGAAATCTTCAACATCGCAGAGGCTGATTTCCTTCATAAGTACTAAATGAGAATATTCATCTCTTTTCTTTAACCACTCTTTCATCCACTGTTTGCGTTTCACTTTATGAGTAGTGCCAAACGCCAAAATAATGGCTACGCAAGCTTTTGGGCGATTATTCAAGGGAAAAAAGCCAACAAAATAACGAGTACAAACACGTAAATTCACTTTCCTAGAGGCAGAAGTAATTAATGAGCACAGTTATTGACAAAAGTATTGACAATAATATTGATCGTGCAAGGTAAATGAAGTATTGAGACTGGTTAGCACGAGTATTGATGGTTATATTGTCAATACTGATATTGACAATCTTATTGACCGTGTAGAGGCCGCTTTATTTCGATTATCATGACTTTTATCAAAGTATAAATTAAATTAAAGAATTTAAATATTATATTTATCTATACTCGTCTTTTGTATTGACCCTGCAGGCCGAAATGGATCTTGGTTTTCTCAACTATTCTTACAGTACAAAATGCATGAGTTATACAGACCTCTGTAAGCAACCACATTCTTAACGGAACTAGACTTAGTGATTTTTGATTAGGGACATTTTTGGCTCGAGATTTGGATTCTTCAATTTGGGATGGATCAATTCTCTCGCCAAAACATAGCCATGGCAGCCTGTGGCACCACATTGATGCCAGAGATGAGACCATTTACCTATAGCACCCTATTCCTCTGAGAAATCTCAGGATCTGGGCTGGTTCTAAGGAAGGTAAATTTTGCCTACTAATCTTATTAGGAGTTTTTTCAAGCTTTCACGCTGCAGCAAAAAGTTGGGCTTACAAATAATGCAGAAAAATCAGTGTATATAAAGACTTCAAAGAACCCAAGAAGAATTGAAGAGACATTGACAGTTGTAGAGCTTATCTTCCGGGTGATGAACTAATTTAAATATTTGGGAGCATTGTTCAGGGAAATGTTGGGAAAGATTAAAGCCCGACTATCCGTAGTCAACAAATGCTTCTTTGCTCTCCATAAACCATTATAGGTTTAACAAACAGAGCTAAGGTCCTGATACATAAGACAATTATAAGTCTGTTGTCACTAATGAATTATGGATATTGGACACTGACGAAGGAAATCGAGAGAATCCTCAATATAGGGAAGAGGAAAGTACTCAGAAGAAATATCTAGACCTGTTTGTGATAATGGACTATGTAGAATAAGTAAGAAGGAAGGTAATAGCTTTCATTAAAAAGGCCCAGTTAAGGAGAGTGGGACATGTCGAAAGGATGCTGACCAAAGAAACTCTGGTCGACAAACCGACCGGAAGACGATGGATCGACGATGTTGAGGAGCTTTGTGATAACTGGAAGAGACGATGGAGGAGGCACGCAGCAGATAGAGCAGAATGGCAAAGAATAGTAGATGAAGTCCAGGTTCTTGTAGGACTGCAGCGCCATAAGGTAGGAGGTAGACGATTCTTATATTGATGTGAATCTAATGTACTTCCAAAATTCCGAGTTTGAAGAAAATCGGTTTACCAGAAGTCCGACTTTTATATTAATTTCGGATGCATTTATGTGCGGTTTCCGGTTAAACGTGAAATGTGTAACTAGGTAATTATCATATAAATAAATGAATAAATTCATTAGAACTAAGTGAATTGCGATATGATAAAGTCGGGTGATTGTTTCACACCAGAATTTTGTGTGAATTATTAAGGCCATTTTAAACGGTTAGTAAAAATTCCGAGTTTGTAGATTATTTATTTATCAAATTGTACCAATTGTTGGCGACTATTAATACAAAATAAATTTATTTCTTTATTTAATTTTAATTAAGACGCTGTCAGCATCAGTGGTCATTAGCGCCATTCACTACCAACCCGGCCTTCGGGCAGCGTTCTCTTGCTACAGAGAACAATGTCTATCACGGGACGTTGAGCAATAGAGGCTTCTAGAAGGAGAAAATGTAAGCACAGCACTGGCTGGACTTGAAATCCGAGCATGAGATGTCTCTGTGGTAACCACTATACTATTCCTATCCCTTACTATTATTTTGGGGTTTTACACTATTCTAGGATATCCCGATGTCCATTCTCCAGGAAGCCCAGTCTCCCCAATTTAAAAAAATTCAGGGACCAAGGTAACTGAACTCAGCTTGGTTTCAATTCAATTGTCAATCATCATCTGTCTTCAACTGCTCTGCAACCCGTTTGTGTTTTACCGATTTCCAATCTTCATTTTTCGTACTCCTCTCGCAGCTTCCTCATCAGCTGCTATAGGTACCTGATCGTCCGGGTCTAGAAGAATAGAATGACACAGAGGGGGGGACTCTAACCCAGGCAGTGCAGCCTACCCATTGAGGCTTATTGTGCCAACCCCCTTATGTCTAGTAGAGGAATCCTCTCCTCTTCATGAGGTTCAGGACCTTCCCCACCAGTCTTGAAGTATGATTTCCTCCGGTCTCAACGTGCCGAAGATCTCGTACCTCACTCTGCCGATAGCGACGCCATCAAACAACAGGTGACAGGCCGCCTCCTCCTCCGCCTGACTCAGCCTACACAAGAGCTCCGAATCAAACAATCCTATCTTGTGCAGATGTTTCTTGAACCTACCGTGCCTGTAAACAAGCCTGTTATCATAGAAACTGCCCTGATATCTGTTTAAACCCAGGGGCTCTTTGGTTCTTCTTTTACACAGCTCTGGCATCCATTTTGCCGTGTTTTGCCTCAGTACTTAGCCATGTACCATTTTGCCGTGTTTTGCCTCAGTGTTTCCTCCAGTGACGATTATGTTCTCTCCGTGTCCATTCTCTCAGAGACGCCCTCGCCATACTTTTGGCTATCCCCAGAACAGGTTCCGGCCCACAGTAAGAGGATTTCGCTCCATTCCTGGCCAGTTGGTCGGCTAGTTCAGTACCTTTATTTTTCCATCCCTCTACTGACTATTTCACATGTACTACCAACAATAATTAGGAGATGATAGGCAACCTAAGGCCTTTGGTTATACTTTCCGTAATTCTGACTAATTCTTTTTTCTAGCTGTTACATAAGGATTTTTAATTGCTTTAATAAGATCGGTGATTCAATCCTATCCCTTTTATTAAAAATTAAAACAAGAAATAATAGAAACAAATAACATTGTGGTCGTAACGAATCATAACAATAAATAAATATTAGTTAAAAATTAATTAGCTTTAAAGTTGAAACATTCGTAACATCCTTCAAAGTTGTAACTAAAAATAATACATAAATATGGTATTGAAAATTATAATTAAATTATATTCACGCACAACTGAACACTCTTGAGTACACAGAGAATAAGATATTTAATACATTACTTGATTCATATTGCCAACTTGTTCCTTAAAGTAGAAGTGGTTTATCTACACGGCTTTGATTATGATAAAGATGTATATATATACGTTTATCTATTTCTAAATACACAACCAGCCTCGCTAATGAATATTCCTTCTTTTTCATCTAGCGGTCTAGACATCACTAATAGATGGTGCCTTTCTGTGGGGTTGGGTATTAACCCAGCGAAAACCACGGTAGTTCCTTTTACAAGGCGCAGGGCTCTTCCACATCTGAAAAGTATCCAGTTAGCTGGAGTTGATCTAGAGTGGAAGAAGGAGGTTAAATATCTTGGGGTAACTCTGGATAGTAAGCTTCTATGGAATAGGCATGTTGAAATAACTGCCAGTAAAGCTACTCGCGCTCTCATGGTGTGCAGGAGGGTGGCGGGCAAGTCCTGGGGATGCCCTCCTCGAATTCTTATTTGGATGTACACTATGATGGTGAGACCTATTATCACCTATGGCGCAGTAGCGTGGTACAGCAGAAAGATTGAGAAGGTCAAGAAGACTCTTGACAAAGTACAGCGCCTTGCGTGCCTATGCACGACGGGAGCAATGAGGACGTGTCCTACAGTCGGGATTGAGGTTATTTCAATCTCACACCGCTCCACCTAGTGGTGGAGCGAGTGGCGAAGGGAGCCCTCCTCAGAATCTCTAGGGAGGGCATGGGGAGATGTGGCCTGGGGGGTGGGAGGCGAATGCCTCCTTCTGCAGGCTCCCTCCCCTGGGACTTTCCTAGAGATAGCATGACTAAGAAATATAGCTTCGTTAGGAATTTTTCTACGAAGCTAAGTACGAAAGGAGAGTGGAGCGATGGATCCGCCCTGGACAGTATTAGCAAGCATGCCATTAAGTGGTATACAGATGGGTCTAAGACTCTCGGAGGAACCAGGGCAGGGGTGTTTGGGCCTAGAATCAAACACTCAGAACCCATGGGCAGGTTTCCTAGCATCTTCCAGGCGGAAATCTACGCTATTGGAAGGTGCGCTCAGTTGAACCTCGATCGGGGATATCGGAATCAGGAGATAGTTATCCTATCCGACAGTCAGGCGGCCATTAAAGCACTGAGCTCTTACGTACTCAGTTCTAAAATTGTATGGGATTGCCTAGGCAAACTTAATGAACTAGGCAGGAGCAATAAAGTTACCCTGCATTGGGTGCCGGGACATGTCGGCGTGGAAGGTAATGAGGCAGCTGACGCCCTGGCAAAGGAAGGCGCTGTATCTCCTCTTATTGGGCCAGAGTCCTTTTGTGGAGTCAGTGACCAAGTATTTCTAGAAGAAATCAAGAAGGAGGAGGTGGCTAAAAGAGCTCGTCTCTGGAACACCATCCCGGGACTGAGGCAGGCCAAGGTCTGTCTGGGCGGTTATAACCAGGAAAGATCGAAAGCCTTCATCAGTCTGAGTAAGAATAGGATCCGTATTCTTACGGGATTCCTTACGGGGCATTGCAGACTCAGGGGGCACCTGAGAAAGCTTGGCCTAGTAGGTGACGGCATATGCAGATTCTGTGGAGAGGCGGAGGAAACTCCGATACACCTCCTCACGGACTGTGATGCCGTCATTCAAAGAAGATTTAGTAGTCTGGGCCGTTACCAGATAGGGGAGGAAGAAATACCTACCCTAGAACCTTCCAGGATCCTGAGATTCCTCAGGGAGTTAAACCTGGAGAGGGTGCTATAGATGAGCTAGCTCATCTTAGGCACCAGAGGGGGTACAATAGATCAAGAAATGGTCGCGGTACAGAACCCTTGGGAGAAAAAACAAAAAAAAAAAGTCTGCTACGAATGGAACTTTGAGATCAGTATGTAGAGTGAGGTTTGAAACATAGAAAGGAGCGTTAGCTATTCGGCGAAGAATTTTAGATTGTAAGGTTTGTATGCGGTTTAGATTTGATTTTTTGTCAACGCCATAGAGTTCTAAGTCCGTAAGTCTATATCGGCATAAGGAGAGAAAACTGTATAGTCTTATTTTATTGTGTAAAGTTATTTTTGAACGTTTGTCAAGTAGTTTAGCGAGTAATCGGTATCTTGTATTGAGGTTTTTTTCTTTTCAGTCGAGTATGAAGATTCCATGTAAGTCTTTTGTCCAGGTATAATCCAAGATATCTCACATGATCTGCAGACGGTATAGGATTGTTGTGTATGTAGACAGGAGGAAGGATTTTACGGTTGAGGGTGAAAACAATATATTTAGATTTAGTAGGGTTTATTTTGATTCTCCATTTGGTAAACCAATCTTTCTATAATACAAAGATGGGCTTGCAAATTACGAATTTAGGTTTAGGATTTAAATTAGCAAACAACCAATTTTAATAAGATGAAGAAATGTACAAAAATTAAATTAACTATTGAATTGTTCTAGAATTGTATTTACGAAAAGCAGGTACTACATGGAAGAGTGTGACCTTATTTTGTGTGAAGCCTCACTTCTTAGAGAATTCACCCCAACAACAGAACAGAGGACTCATTTCAAAATTTGTCTTCGAAAATAATAAAATGAAAATCAGATATAAATAAAACTATCAACTTTTAAACATTAAATTTATAACATAAAAGTATTAGTTGCTGAAAAATTTGCAATCTTTGCATCGCCAATCAAAAATTATTTAATGTCATAGACCTATTCGAACGAAATTTGCACAAAATAAAACAAGGTAATAGCTTTATAACTTAGTTTTGGAACCTGTGGGCGGAATCAAATGATGATGTTAAGCTACTAGAAAGCTTTGATTATGGGCGGAGCTCAAACAGCCGATTGAGTGCCACAACTAAGTTGCCAAGCTATATTTTGCCTTTATAATTCAGTACAGAAGCAACAGTGTTTAAGATATTAAAGAAGCAGAAAAAAATTTCTTGTTATTCAGTTTTATATTTTCTTATTTCTAGAGTGGGGGAAGTAATCCATAAGATTTTTCATTTTCTCATATTGCTATAACAGGAAGTATTGTTAGCGTGCCTAATTTTTGAAATTGAGTTCATAGCATATAGATGTTTTGAGGTACCTTAGAAATGAGAAAATGTTTATAAGGAATGGTCTGTATATATGTATAGTGTGTATTTGTGTGTCTAAAAAAATATTAATGCTTACAGGTTCTATGCTGCATTTTCCCTGTTTGTAATTATAAAAATCTGGTGTGAAACACTCACACAACTTTCTCTAGTTTTTCTCTGAAAACTCCGGTTTTCAAAATTATTGTAATTGACAAACTTTATAGTTAGTATACCAAATTTAATGAAATTCATCTGCGTTTTTATGGAGAAAATCGCAAAAACTGTTCAGTAAAAACTTCCGATATACTAATTTTCTTGAAACTTGGAATTTTGGTAATCTATTTATTTCTAATTAATTTTGTTTAGATGGTAGAATTGTATAATCAAACTAAATTAGAGAGGCAAACATAACCCTTCCTCTCCCCCAAAAGCCCTCTTAAATGAGTTTACCCGGAGTAAAGTTTCAAATAAAAGTTGTAGGTCTTTACATGTGTAGTTCACATACTTAATTTAAAGAAAATCGTTGCAGCCGTTTTTTTAAAAAAATAGCAGAAAATTGAAAAATACTTTTCAGTAAAAACTCACTTCCAGTAATCTGATTTTCTTTAAACTTGGAATTTCAACAACATATTTAATTCTAATTAATATTATTTATATGATAGAATTGTGAAGTAAACTGAAATAGTATTTTAGAAGAAAACTTAATCCAACTTCTCCCCCAAAAGTGCTCTTAAATGAATTTTTCTGGAGAAATGTTTCAAATAAAAGTTGTAGATCTTTGTAGGTGTAGTTGATGTAACAAGTTTAAAGAAAATCGTTGGAACTATTTTTGAGAAAATTGCAAAAAGTGAAAAAAAAGCTATTGAGTAAAGTGGTACTTCCGGTTAAAAATTTTAACACATAACTAACTGTCGGATCCTATGGTGATACCTAAACGGAATAACAAGTTTGAACCTCCTGCGATTTCTTTGTTTTTGAGCTATACACAAACACATTTGCTAAAAACCACTTTTTTGGACTCAGGGGACCTCAAAACGGATTTTTTAGGGAAGGGAATAGTTAAGTGGTTAGCGTACTGGTCTCCCACGCGGACGATCCAGGTTTGAGTCCAGCTGTGCTACCTTAGTATTTTTCTTCTTAGGAGCCTCTACAGCTCACTGTCCGATGATGGACAGTGTTGTCTGTAACGAGAGAACATAATCCGAAGGCCGGCAGTGCACTGAGAAGGCTGCGGGCGCCAATAACCATAGTTGTTAAAGTGCCTTAAATTAAAAAAAACAACAAAAAACAATGATATTTTCGGTGAAAACTCGTTATCGAAATTTATTCGATACACGATTACAATACTTCCTCTTGTTAGAAGCAAGAGAAAGCAAAAAAGGATTTGAAAAGTAGTATTTTAGCCACTGAATTTAGTGGAATAATTGTAACATTATTCAACTGTTCATTGCTCAACTGACTATTTATACATACAACTACCAAATCGAAATACCTAAAATTATATTGGTATATAAATTTAATGAAAATAAATACAAGGAATTTTCTCCACAATAGCGCTGACGACTCCATGTTGCTAGCATCTGCTAGCCGCTCAATTGCATCTATCGCATCTACTGCACGGTCTAAACAATCGTTATAACAAACAATACTTCTAACTAGCTAAACCATCAAGAATTCACCGGTTGCCAACGTCAGCATACAACGCTACTATACAGCTTGTCGCTCGTCAGATCTCTATTTCTAGTCTTTCTCATATTACTCAGTAATACGTTCGGAAATCTAAATTGTGAGTAAATGTGCAATGATAAGTTGTCAACAACCCCATTACTACCATTTCTTCCTGTAACCGTTTCATTATTAATAATAATAATGAGAAATTTATTGGGAACTCCAAACGTATTTTTGCTCATATATTGATATCTATCTTGTGATAAAAATTTATATGGCTAAAGCTATAAAAAAACAATTTACAATAATAACTGTCTATATACTCCTAGCTCCAATTCTTGTCTACTCTCAGGAATCAACGAAGTCTAATATCCGCTTTTCTTAAGGCTAGAGGTAGAAGATTTTTAATTCCCATCGGCATGTCCTATTTGGACAATTATAGGCTTTCTTCTTCATCGCTTTGTTTTTTTTTTGATATTGATAGATTCAAAAGAATGTATTCCCTCAGATATATTCTAAAGAAAATTAATAACAAAATTCCGACGGGAAACACTTTTCGATTAGAATTTTTGTTTTGTTTTTAATTTATGATGTATTAGTGCTTATAAGAACCCAAAATTAAATGAATCTTTGTGTTTTCTACTGGAAAATTTAATTAGCCATTGATAAAATTCGAACCCAATTCGTCCCATCCAAAGATTTTGAAAGGTCAATGTTTAACTAAATGCTAACAACATGATCAGCCATTCGGCCATGATCACGCTCATTACTGGAACCTTACATTTCAGATATTTTAGTTGCTCATTGTCACAAAATTCGGCACGAATTCTTTTAATCAAAATCCGTTAAACTGATGTGCGCTTTAATTGAAGGAGTTTTTTGATGATGTTCTTTGATATCAGTATACTAAATACAAATTTTAGATCAACCACTTCTTATTTGTAACATATTTAGAATAAAACAAATTTTTAGAAGGTAAGTGGGGGGGGGGGGGGGTCCCAGATGATATAATATTAGATTTCCCTCTATATGCCATTTCTGTACTTTATACGGTACTACATCTTATAATTTTAAATAAAATTAAATGCATTGTAAACCTAGTCTACCTAGTTCGAAGAAAATCGAAAGCGAAAAGTGTAACTTTTTTGACTTTTTTCACGTTTTCTCTTAAACGCTTTTAACGAGTGTCTGTAAATTTGTGTTTTATCATTACGGTGTTTATAATATATAGCACGGACACTATTATTTGAAACAATTTTCCGAGAAACTTGATTTCAGGGGTTCTGGGGAGAGCTGTGCCGTTGCCTTTAAATGGCTCATTTCTGGGACATAATCTATATCACTAAAAGGGGAATGATTATTTCTCTAACCTAGAACTAAAAATCCTGGCCCTGGGATTTCATCCCAGATGCATCCCCATGCTACCGGGCGCGTCCACGTGATGCGGATAGTGGAATGGCCACCAGATATGATGGTTAGCTGCGAAATAAGCAGCCTGGTAAAATAAGCAGCCGCGGACAAGGGGGAATACATCGAAGGGGAGGTGGACTACATGATGACGCGGGTGCCCTGGAAAATACCTCACAACCCTATGAAGATGTACAATAGTAGTCCATATGTACAATAGTACATAAAAGTTCTTTTTCACGGGAAGGGGGGTGGTCCTCTTAGCTTGGTCGGGAGCCATCTAAGGGAAGGAGATCCCGACAGAAGATCTCCCTGGCCCGCCAGACAGTGGTTGAGCGTGGGGCCAACAACCCCATATCGTAAAAAAACTACTCGTTAAGAAACCCGAAAATAAAAAGCTGGTCGGAAACAATGGTAAACGAAACGGAATTTGGATTGGATTTTTGCCACCTGGAATGTACGGACAATGTTGCAGCCTGGTAAAATGGCTGAAGTGGCTGAACAAGTTATAATATTTAAAACTGACGCTGTTAGCTCTGCAGGAAATTAGATGGAGTGGGCAAGGTAGAGTGGATAAAAAGGAGTTCTCGGTGTTGTATAGCGGGGCGCAGAAAACTGAACGAAGAGGGACTGAATTTATGCTAACCAAGAAAATGCGTCGGAGCTTGTTGTTCTTTGAACCTATCAGTAACAGATTGTGCAAAATACGCTTGAAGGGTAGATTAAGAAATGTGACCATGATTTCAGGCTATGCACCCATGGGAGAAAGTGACGAGGATGAGAAGCTAGTCTTGTATCAGCAATTGGAAAGTATTCTCCAAACAGCCCCTAAATATGATACAAAGATTATACTAGGGGACCTAAATGCCCAAATTGGAAGGGAAAATTTTACACGCACAGTAGCTAGAGTAAACTCATTACATGACATAACTAACGAAAATGGTATGCACTTATGTCAGTTTGCAGAAGCGAATATTATGGTAATAAAGAATGTTTCCCGCATAGGAAAATACATGTCGGAACGTGGAAGGCACCAAATGGGGCGCTAACCCAAATAGACTATGTGCTCATATCTAAACGACATTCTTCCTCAATTATCGATGTCAGAGCTGCCCGAGGTCCCGGTTGCGACTCAGACCATTTTATGGTTAAACTAAATTTAGGAAACGCCTGGTAAACGTCACAAAAGGGAAATCCCTCAAGATAAGAAAATGGAACCCCGAGAAATCTGAAAACCTGGAAAGGCGAGTCTGTTTAGAGAAACTGCTGATAGCAAAATGAGAGAGGAACTTGAAAGAGAGGAAGCAGAAAACCAGAATGTAAGAATAGAGAGGAACTGGAGTAAAATTAGAAAGGTCTTGGAGGAAACGGCGGATGAAGTTAAAAGGAGAAAAAAGAAAAATAAGGGGTGAGGAATGCTTTGATGATGAGTGTAGAGAGGCAATAAGAAATGAGCAAATGTTATTCATGCTCCAGCGCCCCCACAAGACAAAGTACGGCTGATTATCAGGAGTGCCTTCGAAGAGCCAAAAAGGTAATGCGCACTTAGAAGAGGCAATTCCTAAAGAAACATATAGAACAGATTGAAGAACTTGGAGTTAACAACGAAACCAGGAAGTTTTATAGAGCAGTTAAGTGTCTTAATCGGGGCTTCAACCCGAAATATGAAACATGCAAGGATAAATATGAGAAAATAATAGAAGGAAAAGCGGAATCTTGGGTGGAGTACTTTGGAGAGGTATTGGGTTCTAGGGTTGTCGCAGGCCAGAGCATGACTACTCGGGGGTGATGCAGAATGGAGAAAATGATATTCAGCCGTCAGACATCGAAGATTTTCTGGAATCATTGAATAAAATAAAAAATAACAAGGCACTCGGCGACGACTCTCTAGTGGCTGAATTCTTCAAGAACAGTGGTGAAGTGGTACTGAATCAATTATACTCGGTAATTTTGGAGATTTGGGAAATAGAAAAAATGCCGAAGGACTGGAGTCTAATATGCTCTATATATAAAAAAATGTGATAAGTTCCAATGCGAAAATGATCGCAGCATTTCACTTCTGGGGATAGCATACACAATTTTTTCTAATATACTACTAAAAAAGCTCAACCTCTTGCGGAAAGTAGACTAAATGACTATTAATGCGGCTTTCGAAGAGGAAAGGATACATTCTTTCCGTATACCCCTTTTTTCTCTTGGTACTGAGGGGAATCTTCAAAGACCGTATCTACCCTCTTGGGGTTTACCGGCCCCCCGTTGCAAGCAACGTGATCGTTTAACAAGAAGGGGATGTCACTACCATGGAGGGACTTTTAGTGCAATGCCCCACTATAGCAGAAGTGCTGAAGCACACCCCCCGCTTGACCCATTTAAGGGCAGGTTGAGATACGCTCAACCAGCGCACAGTGATCCCACATAGTGGTCATACTAAACTCCCAGAAGCTAGAGAAGACATTTTCTAGCAGGCTCTGGTAAACCGCGCACACCCAGCAAATGCGCTTCCAGCTAGGGCTGGCACTGGGGTTTAATTTATATTGCGAGCCTCCATCCGCTCAACTCATCTCGGTCATTGGAGTTATTGATTAAAACACGGCCTCTACGAATCCTACCTCAATTGCAAGCAATTGGCTCGAAAACTGGCTTGCGCCCATATTTCAGTATTTCAACTCTAACGAGCTAGCGTAACTGATGGCACGCCCGATGGATCTACAGATTCCATTTACTGATTCCTGTCCATTGCCTCAAGTGCAGGCGTTTCAGTAACCCAGGTAACTTACAGGCAACCCTGCAAGGGAAAAGGATCAGGATTAGATTAGGTGGGGTGAGGGATTCCCCACCTGGAGAGTCAGAGACTGATTGCACCCCGAAGGGTGGGCGATAGTGACGCCACATACCCACGCCCAGAGAGGAAAGGATACATGTTCTTGCGAGAGATTGGGAGAAGGCGGAACTATTCCTCGAGGGCAAACCAACCAACTCCCGCTCACTTAAAAGAAATGTTTGGAAAAATCTATATCTTCCCTGCTAACAATGACCCCCACGAGGCCATTCCTCAGCTCGTTAGCGCAGAGCAAGCTCTGCCGGGCTGACTCACGATGCCGTGGCACCATTATGTAGAGAGAACAAGTCTCCTACTTAAAGGCCTAGAATGGACACTGGCCCGACCCTGGACAGGCAAACCTGTCCATAGGCCTACGGTTTTGCAATACCCTCCTGACAAGGCCAGGACTTTGCCTTGCCATTCAGATGAAGCGGGTATTCCGTACCCGAAGGAAAGGGTACAATGGACCAGATTTTCGTGATGCGGCAATTGATGGAAAAATGCTGGGAGTATAAAATCGACCTACATATTCTCTTTATTGACTACCGCCAAGCTTTTAATAGCGTAGATCGATCTAAAATGATGGAAGCCCTGCAAGAATCTAAGATCCCACATAAATTAATGAGACAAATTCGGATGACCCTGAATAACAATGGTGGAAAGGTGTTGGTTGGTGGTAGCTTGAGCTGTGAATTTCCCATTTTGACTGGCGTAAGACAAGGTGATGCCCTTTCTGCTTCACTTTTCAACTTTGCCCTGCATAAAGTTGAGCAGGGACTGAAACTTTCGGGAAATATCCTGCACTCATGTAATCAGGTATGCGCATATGCAGATGATATCTGCCTAGTAGCACGGAATGTGCCATCACTTAAGGAGTAATTTAAGATCTTGAATAATGAAAGTAAGAAAATGGGCCTCCGCATTAATGAAAATAAGACCAAGTATATGAGCATCAATCAGAGCCGCACTAGTCCTTCATTAGCGGTGGAAGGTTACACCTTCGAGCGAGTTTCAATTTTTACCTAATTGGGGTTGGAATTAAATGGGGAAAATAAAATTATTAACGAGGTGAAAAAAAGGGTAATGGCTGCCAACCGGGCATATTTTGCCAATATCATATTGTTCAAGACCTCTTATCTGTCGAGAGCCACAAAGGCGCGGCTATCCTAATCAGACCAATTTTAACGTATGGTGCAGAAACATGGACTCTACCCGTGTTCAACTGTTTAAAAATATTTGAACGCAAGGTATTGAGAAGAATATATGGTCCAGTCATTGATAGCGAATCCGGTTCATGGAGGCCCCGCACAAACAGCGAGCTTTATTCGCTCTACCATGATGGAAACGTGGTCCAATTTATTGAAGCCCGCCGCATCGAATGGTTAGGACACGTAGTAAGAATGCCAAATGATAAGATGCCGAGCCGACTGCTGAACGGAACTGTTATCGGCAAAAGAAAAATTGGCCGACTACGGAGAAGATGGCTGCATGATGTGGAGGAAGACCTTAAAATGTTTGGGGTGTCGAGCTGGAGAGAAAAGGCTGGAGATAGAGACGTATGGGGCAGAATTGTTAGGGAAGCCGAGGCCCACTCCGGGCTGTAGCGCTGCATAGTAAAAATAAAAATCTTTGTGAAACCACATACGCCTTTCTCTTTGTAGAAATAAAACAATTTTAAAATTACCAATTATTATTTAAACTTGAAATTTTTTAATAGTTGCTATATAATAAACATAGAGACTGTGGAGGGGGGCACAAGTTAGTTGGCAGCCTTGGCAAATAGAGCTAGAAGTGATTAGATTGTAATATAGGGATTACCAACCTTTCAGGAACTTCGAGCACAAAGAATTTTAATTGGCCTTGCGTGTGCTAGTGCTTTAATATATTTTTATTTTGTTTCAGAAAATTCATAATAAATAAATAGTTAAAATTTTCTTCCTTTTTTACTTTCACTTAATCGTAAATCTGTTACGATTGTGACAGATTTTCGAAATGGAGTTTTCACCGGAAATACATGATTTGGGGTCCTATAAATAGAGAAAAATGCTTTTAGTCAATGGCATATGTGTGTTTGTTTATTATTAATAGAATATCTCAAAAATGAAAAATCACAGCAAGCTCCAAACTTGGTATTATGCTACGGATACTATCAACCGCATCAGATGCGGATCCATCAACCGAAAGTGCGACTTTACTCAATGTTTTTTTAGTTTATCGTGATTTCCTCGAATACGGCTCCAAAGATTTTCTTCGAACTTCGTATACTACGTATCTACATATATAGGGTGACCAGAGTTATATGCTCCACCCACTTTTTTTTTAAACGGCGGGAAATTTCGAAAAAATAGAAAACACGTATTTAATCATTTTTAGTCTAGTTTATTTTCAGTGATTGATCCATTTTTTTATACCCCAATATCCCGAGATACAGCATCCAACTTTTTTTTTCAAATGGAACATTATATTTTTTTTTGCATATTTTTATAGTAATTGAGCCTCTAAAAAAATTAAAAAAAAAAAAATTTTAAATCGGTTAGGTTTTTCAAAAGTTATGGTAATTTAAAATATGAAAAACAAATTTCAGTTTAATGTCAAAATTACCTTATTTTTTCTTTAAAGGAGCTCTTCAAACTGGGCACCATCAACGGATAGGCAAGAGAAAGCTCTGGACTCCCACGCTCTGTTTGTAGCAGCACTTAGGTGGCAAAGTCAACATCTAGGCAGGGGCTAGAGTTATTCGACGTTCCAGATCTTCGACTGAAGCCACGGGATTAAGGTTACTGTACACTTTATTTTTTAGATATCCCCACAAAAAATGCACAATTTTATGGACTGGTGAATCAAAGTTTACCAAGAATGGCCTTCTTAATCGTTGGAACTTTAGAATATGGGCAGAAGAAAATCCACAAGTTACCTTCGCCACACGCCATCAGGTTGTTTTTTCTACAAACGTTTGGTGTGGAGTTTTAGGAAACCAACTAATCGGCCCATACTTCTACAGAGGGAACTTAACTGGTGAAAGGTATCTAACTTTTTTAAGCGACATTTTGCCAGTTCTGCTTGAAGATGTTCCTCTAAAACGTCGGTTAGATATGTATTTTCAACAAGATGGTTGCCCGGCACATAATGCGAGAGTTGTTCGACGTTACCTGGACAGAAATTTTCACGAAAAGTGGTTAGGAACTCATGGTCCGATCCAATGGCCACCTCGATCTCCGGACTTAACCCCAATGGACTATTTTTTGTGGGGATATCTAAAAAATAAATGTACAGTAACCTTAATCCCGTGGCTTCAGTCGAAGATCTGGAACGTCGAATAACTCTAGCCTGCCTAGATCTTGACTTTGCCACCTAAGTGCTGCTACAAACAGAACGTGGGAGTCCAGAGCTTTGGCTTGCCTATCCGTTGATGGTGCCCAGTTTGAACAGCTTCTTTAAAAAAAAAATAAGGTAATTTTGACATTAAACTGAAATTTGTTTTTCATGTTTTAAATTACCATAACTTTTCAAAAACCTAACCGATTTAAATTTATTTTTTTTTTCGTTTTTTTTAGGAGCTCAAGTACTATAAAAATATGCAAAAAAAAATATAATGTTCCATTTGAAAAAAAAAAGTTGGATGCTGTATCTCGGGATATTGGGGTATAAAAAAATGGATCAATCACTGAAAATAAACTAGACTAAAAATGATTAAATACGTGTTTTCTATTTTTTCGAAATTTCCCGCCGTTTAAAAAAAAAAGTGGGTGGAGCATATAACTCTGGTCACCCTGTATAAATATCTATTACTTTTATTGGAAAAATTTTCCCGGGAATATTTTTTGGGGGTTCTGGGGGGAATCAATAGCGTTAAGCGTTCCTTTAAAAACAATTTGTACAAGCTTTGTTGGTTTTGATTTAGAGCGCTCCAGATAAGGCTGCTCAGGTATACAGGTACCTCTGAGTAAACATCTAGCCGGCAGCTGCGTTAGGAGGGCCTAAAAGAGCACGTTGGAAAAAGTGGTTAGCCCAAGAGCCACTTGCGTCACGCTCGCATTATTCACTTCATCCCTCCATTATCGTAGAGACCGCTAGGAGCCAGAATCAGTCAAGAGGATGGTATAAAAGTAAAGTCTCTGCCAGATACTCCACTTTTCTAAAGGGGCCGACAGTGTAAGAGCGAACGGTTCAAAGAGAGGAATAGGAATGGACACGAGAAAAGAACTAGGGAAAGAGGCGAGCCTGACTTAGGGTAGGTGACGAATGGAGGGAGGCAGTTCTGAGCCTGAGTGGCGTGATACCAGCAAACAGGTGCTAACGCAGAATGAAGCTTCCCCTTCCTTAGCAACTGGAGTACGACTGTCTAGTGAGGAAGTTTCTTTTTCAGCAAGATTTGATTTTTGTTTTTTATCTTTTCTACCATTTCTTTGTATTTATCTGGAACAATAAACTGGGGCTGAAAGCCATTTAATAGTCGCTACTTATTGTTGTTTTTCCACACTTCCTCCTTTTATTCTATTACACAACATGCTTCTAATTTATCTTAATATTGTATAAGTTGTAGAACCATACATTGTCCTGAAGTATTACTTTAAAGAAATGCATAACCTTACTACACCCCCAGAATTATCAAGAAATCAATTTTCCTGTAAAAATGTTTCAAATAAAATTATCAGGTAATTATATATATATATAAGAAATTTAAAGAAATTCGTTGGAGTTTTTTTGTTGTAGAAAATCACGAAAAACTGAAAAAAAAAACAACAACAAAAGTAAAGGCGCACTTCCGGTTAATTGATTTGATCGAAATCTTCGCCCTTTAGATACGGTAGTGATATCTAAACGGACCTATCATGTTTAAGATACTCGCGAGTTTTCGTTTTTGGAATATTTTGTTTAAACAAACACACAGAAATGTGTGAGCCCCTCGGGATAGCTGAATGGTTTAAACTGTTTATAGTTAAAATGTTGGAATTAATTCGTTTTGGTACCACCATTAATTATCCTGTTCCATTCATATTACAGGAGGCAAGAATTAGCCTAATAATAATATTATTATTATTACGGGACTGAAAATTTAGAAGAAATATTTTCAAATAGAATTGTGAAAAAGTTCTAAAAGCGAAATTATGTTTCATGGTAGGTTTTTTTTTTATATTTAAAACAGATCCATCCATCAAAGGCAGAGCTAGTCTGTTTTTTAAATTTAAAATTTAATAACATCTGAAAAAACATTTTTGTTTTTTTGTTTAGTTAATCAATGAAAATAGAATCAACAACTCAGTATTCCGGTTGACTATTGTAGTAGAATGTTTAGGATAGATTGTAGGATGGAATGTTTAGTGAAATACTTTGGTTAAGTAACTTTAGACTTACTGACAACATTGCAAAATATTAAGTGCAAAATGACAAACACAGCAAGGATTTTACACTGTAATATTATTTCAGAGTGACAGACTGACTGGCAGAATGAAAATACGTTGTATATATTTTCGTTTTGACGTGATTCAAATAATGAACCCTTCTTTACAATTATAATCTCTTATATATAGCAGCTGAACCTTACGAGCTTGAAGTGGGAATTGTAAAGTGATTTCAGCCAATTACACTATGTAACGACACCGATATAACTCGGCAAAAATGTGTATAAATTTGATGTTACTCTATTTTGAAAATCTGACACAATAGCAACAAATCTATTTAAAAATAATCTAATTTCGTAAATTATCTAACAGTTTCGCACAAAAATGTTTGTATTTACACAATATTTAACTACATATCTTTAAAATTATTAGTTGGAGGAAATAGATCTATAAGAGAAGATTCTTAGCATCCTCAGAGCAGCATCCCATTATTTATGGTTCCCTAGTAAAATGTTTCCAAGATAAGTCGTTGACAATGTTGAAATTTACTTTTCCTTCCAATATGACCTAAGTTTCCAGAGTAATAAAACTTTTATTGGTCAACGTCATTTGTTTCGTTATTTTTGTTGAAAATAGCTTTATCTCAATAGTGTGGCAGCAATAATGATAGATTTCTTCTAAATTTTATACTTAAAAAACTTTAGTGAGTGACGGTAAATTCGAACACTAGAAGAAGTCATATTTCTATGCGGTCTGGATAAGGCAACACTGTAAATTGATGAACATCCAAAACAGTTCGGAAGTACGGAAAAGATTGTAAACAATCTCAGATAAATTTTTTTTTTTTTCAACGACGATCAAACTGCCCGACTGTGTATATTAACGATACTCCTATCACACGAAAAAGACATCCGATACCTTGGACTCTACCTAGATAGACGCTTGACTTGGAACACACACGTAACGAAAACTCGACAGTCAATGAAAACCAGATACTTCCTAGTAAAACGCTTACTTGACAAAAGATCTAAATTAAACCTGAAAAACAAAATTCAAATCTACAAAACCATAATAAGACCAATTTGGACCTACGGACTACAACTTTGGGGAACTGCCAAACCGACACACACTAAACGGATACAAGCCATACAGAACAAGATGCTGCGAACAATCACACAATGCCCATACTATGTTTCTAACATGACGCTACATACTGACCTTCAAATCCCATTTGTACAAGTTATGTTTTCTAATAGGGGAAAACTCTTTTTAAAAAAAACAAGTTTATTTAACAAACAGACTACAGTAGCACAATCATAAATGACGTGTGTGAGAATATCTCTTATTATAAGTACATATATATATAGTAATTTGAAGAATGCGTGGGTCGTTGTTTACCAACTGGAGTCAACTTAGATAAGAATATGCTGACGGTCTATGTAACTTACACGACTTAACACAACAACTTTACAAACGATTCTACAGCAAACTAGGAACACACACGAACCCACATGTCACAAACCTGTCCGCCCTAAGCATGCCTGGGAATCCTCCCAGACGTTTGAAGCGCCAGTGGCCAAGGGACCTCCTGTCACAGGAAGAGGAGTAACAAAACCAGGAAGAGTGGCATTGGCCACCTCCTTCAAGCCTTCAAGCCACATTTATCTCAGCTCACATTTACTTATTGTACTGTTACAGATTGTAAATAGAAATAAACAAAAAAAGAAGAAAAAAAAATAAAAATTAAGGCGCGTCAACAGCTATGGTCATTGGCGCCCGGAAGCCTTCTCAGTGCACTGTCCGGCTCCAGATAGTGTTCTCTCGTTACAGACAACACTGTCTATCACCGGACAGAGTGCTGTAGAGGCTCCTAGAAGAGAAAAATCTAAGGGCAGTACAGCTGAACTCGAACACGATTCCTCCGCATGGGAGTCCAGTACGCAAACCACTTAGCTATTCCCTTCCCTCAGATAAATATTTTTTTATCCTTTGCTTAATAATAGTGTATAAGAGTGAATTAAAACTCAATTTAACTCTGTCACTACCCGGTCCTAAATGCTTACCTCATTTCTTATATTATTTTTTTAGCTTTTTTACTTCTTAACTTTGATTTCACTTTCATTTACAATAACAACAGCTGGGCAAAAGCATTTTGTTTAAAAAAAAAAGAAATTCCAACTAAAAATTAAGTTGTTAAAAATATAGAATCCCTCTTTCAAAATACAATTGAAAAGCTTGTTAATTATGATAACCTAAATATGGTTGAATGAGTTATTTCTTTTAAGGAAACTTTATTTAAGAAATGTAATTAAAAGTATTCTGAATTTTTCATGAATGAATAATTAATTATTCATTTTGGCAAGTACTAAAAAAAAAAAAAAAAAAAAAAAATGTACGCCTTACTTTTAGTTTTTCCACATGTTCTTTTCATAATTTTGCTTTCCATATATTATATTTTATCCTGCCAGTTATTGATTGTCCCTTGAAAAATTATGCTCCTCCTAATAACTACGCGATAACTATGCCCACCAGATATTAATAATTATGCTAAATAGAATTTTAATTAATTTCCTTTAACAGCACTAATTATTACATTAATTACGATCGCATTGATTTTCATTCACTATGAATCCAATTTAATTATTTATTTACATTCCTTGAGTTTACTCCTTCCTATTTTAATGAGTGGAAATATTGCAAAAATCTTCTTTCTTCAATATAGGCTTGTTATATTTGATGTATTTTGGAATAAGTAAGAGTCCTTTATTTTGCCCCAATTTATTCTCTTTTTTTTTTTTTATTTGGGCGCATCAACTTCTAAGGTTATTAGCGCCCCACAGTTTGTTTCGTTCTCCACCCGGTTCGCACGAGCTAGGATCGCACATATTCAAACCTTTGTGGCAACCAAATCAGCATGTGGCAACCTAGCAAGACATTTAGGAGACCAAGATTATTGAACATAATACGAGTCCCTTTTATTTCATCGATTATGTCGACGAGAGCGAGTGTGGATCTCTTGTTGTGCCATCCCTTTTTTTTAATTAAATCTTATCTAATTATCTTATTTAAATATAAATGATATAATATTTAACAATTATATATATAATAAATTAATATGAAAATTATGGATTTATTTGCATCTTATAAATGTGGGATTTTTTGCATGCAGATAAATAACGAATTTTATGTATTGTAAGTATGAATCTAACTTGAAGAATCTATGTAACCTATCCTAAAAGAGGCTATTTGCTTGCTGTAAACTATTTTATTTTAGGTGTGCAGTACATTTATTAACAAATATTCCTGCACATCCTTAAATAAACTAATCCTACTGTTAATCTAAACCTAATGGGATTGAAATAATTTTATAAAATTTCTTTCAACCACGAAATAAAAAATCTAAACTAAACATTCAACATTATTCTTTATTTTTATTTTTTTACTTAATTTAAGGTCATTAGAGCCCGGAGCCTTCTCAGTGCACTGCCGGCCACCGGACAGTGTTCTCTCACTACAGACAACACTGTCCATCACCGAACAGTGAACTGTAGAGGCTCCTGGGAAGAAAAAAAATCTAAGGGTAGCACTGGACTCGAACCCGGGACCTCCGCGTGGAAGTCCAAAGCGTTAACCACTTAGCTAAAACTGGCAAGCAGAATATGAAAGTAATGAGAAAGGAAAATTTTATAAAACATTCGTAAACAAATTACCAAGAAAACCATGGTTCCAAGGATTAGGGCTAAATAAGTGTAATATTATGACGATAAGTAGATTGAGGTCGAACCATGCTGTTTGCGGCGCATACTTATATAAAATTAACATAAGAGCATCCCCAAATTGCAGTCAATGCAATGTGCAGGAAGACTTCACACATGTAATAATGGAATGCCCTAAATTTAACACTGAAAGAGAAAAGATGTTAAAAATACTGTACAGATATTTGGAGGCCCCTTTCCGCTACGAAGATTTTATATTTTCTGATAATGTCTCTGTTTTAGAAGCTCTAATTGAACTGACTAAGAAGTATGAAAGTGCATGATTGTATTTATTAGCGTGTTTGTAGTACGAATGTTATAGGCTAGGTATTTCAGGGATGGAGGAATATCGAGTACTCCATCTCAATAGTTCTGTAGATAGTTGTACATATAGCTTATAGGTTTGTAAATACTTTTTATCTTTAGGTTAGGTAACAAGGAGTGCGAGGAATATCGAGTACTCCACTCCACCGTATGAATGTTGCTATGAACGCAGGTATGTATCTTGATTAGGTTTAGATTACAGAATGAATGTAATTATTAGTTATGTCTGTATTTATTAGGCGCGATTGTGATAGGTTAGAGTATGTACGGATGAGAGAATGGGCTTAGTCAGTTCTATCATTATAACCAGATATGGCTGAATGGCGAATAGCCTACCACAAAAAAAAAAAAAAACCACTTAGCTAATCCCTCCCCTATATTCTTTATTATTATTTTATTTATTATTATTCTTAATTTTGTTTATTTATTTATTATTCTTTATTTATTATTTATTATTATTCTTAATTTTGTTGATTTATTTATTATTCTTTATTTATTTATTATTCGTTATTTATTATTTATTATTATTCTTAATTTTGTTTATTTATTTATTATTCTTTATTTATTATTTATTATTATTCTTAATTTTGTTTATTTATTTATTGTTTATATATTCTTTATTTATTATTATTCTTGATTTTTTTATTTATTTATTATTCTTCATTTATTCTTTATTATTATTCTTAATTTTACTAGAATTCCAAATTTAAAGAAATTCAGTTAACCTGAAATGCGATTTTACAAAATTGATTTTTGGATTTTATTTTATTTTATTTTTTTAAAACTTTCTCGAAACTTCTATAAAGATATTCGTTCGGATTGGAATGTTAACTGCCTAGTTATAAATATATCATTTTTATTTTGAAACATTTTAGAGGTTATGAGGAACCTTTTGTTTATGACATAACATTTTTATTTCTAACAAGTTTATCTGGTTCAGTTTTCTGGACTATAATGTGTAATATACTACCTACCATGGGATGCTAACCAATATGGGGAATAACCCACTCAATAATTATGTTAAGGCACTGAATAAAAATTTTATATGTTAAAAGAAAATGTTCATTTCTATAATTGTAACAACGGCAGTAAGTTGAAGTTGTATGAGTGTTATTCACAATATTTTTTTTATCAAACAACCATCTTATAACATTCACCATTAATCGAGAAAAATAGCAAATTATTGTGTAAGGAAAACATTTTAGATAACTAATATTCCACCAATTCCCAAGAGAACTAAATCAGTAATCAGTCAATATTAGGTGCAAAGTGGTTGTGGTTGGTTCCGGAGAGCTGGAAAGCATCAGTGACATTTTCCGTGATAGCCAGGCTTTTTTTTTGTGGTCATCGACCGGTTTCGGGTGTTCGCCCATCTTTAGGATGCGTTTGTCATACAGTGAAACGATTGTTGAAATTCCTTTTACAATTTTAGGAGAAAAAAAAAATCACCAAATGTAACTAAAACAAAACATTAAGAAAGGATTATTCATTAGGAACTAGACTAAACTTTTAATTAAAAATTAAAAAAGCGCATCAGGTGCGTATTGATAGGGTTAATATCTGGAAGGGAATGATTCTTTTGTTTTATAGATTTTATTTTCAGTAAGTTATTCTCATGAGGAGTAACCTATCGAATTAATATTAATTTGAAAATAAACTTTAGAAGTACTAACTTTTTACAGTTCAATAAAGTAATAAGTGTTAAAAACGCAAATATTTCAATTTCTTTCCGTTTCAATAGAATGTTTCAGACGATAGATGACATTCAAATTACAAAGTACTAGTAATATTTAATTTTGCTTATTCCTAATGTAACAGAATCAATCAGATGGCAGGAAATTCGCCTCATAAATGCAGAGGTTGCATGTTGTCAGTTGTCAACATAGCGAGCTTACGTCGTGCCCTCCTCACGCACTTGGACTACGCATTGTCTACGCACAGAGCAAATTCAGATTACACACTGGCTAATCTTTTAAGTGTATTTAAAAACTAAACTTTTAAACTAGGTCAATAGGGGTAGAGTGGTCATTCCTGAGTGGAAAAAGGAACAGATTATGAGCTGTCTGTCCTTTCTTGTCAGTGACTATTTCACAGCAGCACACGGATGATGCAGTGTTATTTCACGCTGTTATAAATAAATAATTAAATCACCAGAATAATAAGATAGTATAGATAGTTAATTATAAAGTGAATCTCCCTTCTGCAATGGAGTTTAAGATTAGACCCCCCACGTGTTGGATGTTTCCATTTTAAGAAAAAATATACCCCCTTTAAAAACCAAAACACATGTTCCTTTTTCCCACTCAGGTATACCACCCTACCCCTATTGACCTAGTTTAAGAGTTTATTTTTTAAACACATTTAAAAGGCTAGTCAGTGTATAAACTGAATTTCCTCTGTGCAAGTCTGTGTTATCACACTGTGTGACAAAAGCATCCTGAAGATGGGCGAACGCCCGAAACCGGTCGATGACCAAAAAAAAAAGAAGCAGGCTATCATGGAAAATGTCTGTGATGATTAAGAGAAAAGTTTTCATCTTTTCCTTCAATCAACAATAATATCCGCATTAATATGTAATTATAGGAAAAATTGTAGAATATTATTTCATAAACGATTGAGATGTTAATATTAGTTATATAACAAATTACAAAATTACATTATCTGTTCCATACGTATAAGTTTAAATTTTTATGCACCGCATTTTAAAAAAAAAATAATTCCAATACGTAGCTAGGGTTGTTGGCTGCAAAAGTTTAACAAAGTAATTTACACTTTGCCACCCACAGAGAAGCAGTTTGAGCATTCTAATTATATTTTATATAACCTATTTTATATACAATACCATGAACTTTTTTAAAGTACTTTTACTTTCTGCAACATATATATATATATATATACATATTTACTCGTATTTTTATATAAAACGCTAGCAAACGACTTTGTTTTTAAAAATAATATTAACAAATAAAAAAAAGTTCTAAGCATTGTTTTAAGCAATGTAAGGGGAGGGTAACATTTGTTTTTACCATTCAGCCAGCGCTGGAGCATTGTTTTTACAAATAATAGTACTAACAAATAAAGAAAAAATTGGAATACAAAACAAAAATTTCTAAAATTAAATAGATACTATAAGAAGTGCAGAAGGCACCTAATAATCTCCTTCTCGCCAATTCTTGTTACTCGAGTTTTCCTTAACTGCTTAATGCATATACAGTGTTAATCAGCGTAAATTATCCAACAGGTCATTCAAATAAAGCTAGTTCTGTGAACTTCCCTTTAGTATAACTTTCTTTAAGTAAATTTAAAAGAAAACTGGTTATATTAAAATAAATCTAATGTGAAACACTCACACGACTTTACTGAAAAAAAAAATTACTGCTGAGTAAAGTCGCACTTCCGGTCAACTGATTTTCTTCAAATATGGAATTTTGCTGATACTTTTCATTCTAATTAATATTATATAAATGATAAAGACGTACGAGTCTAATAAATTATAAAATGGCGCTTTAGAGGAAAAACGTAATCTCATCATCCTTTTACCAAAAACCCATCTTAAATGATTTTTTTTTCTGTAAAATGTTTCAAACAAAAGATGTAGCATAATCTTGAAACAAAATCGGTGGAGCTAATTTTATGAAAATCACAACATACTGAAAAACCTATTCAGCAAACCAGTTAATTTCGGCTGACCGATTTTAATCCGGAAACTTGTTTGCTGTAGGTCCTATGGTAGCACGTAAAGTAAATAACTAATTTGAACTTTCTGCATTTTTCCTTTTTTGATTTAAGGTGACCACACAAACACACACCACACACAAACACACCACACCACACCACACACACACTCTCACACAAGAGAGAGATTAATTTCTAAATATCACTTTTTCGAACTTAGGATGTTCACACACACAATTATATTATATATATAAGTTATATATCTTTTTTCTTATATTCGCTTTTTAAAAAAGATATATTTTCTTTAATACAATTTTAATTACAATTTAATTGGGAGATTACAAATTGATTACTTGGACGAGTGTTAATTACAAATAAATTCAAATATTAAAGTTGTTATATTGTTCAATTAGTAAGTTATGATTATATTCAATATTAAATGATTATTATAATTAATTACTAAGTTATTAAATTCAAAGGTTAAAATAATATTAAAAGTTAAATTATATTTAATACAATTACTAATTTGATTATTATATTCAATTATTAAGTTAATGTTACATTCAATTATTAAAATATTACTATTATATTCAAAAGGTGCCAAATAGAGATATTACCCAAACTATATTCACTAACTGGTTTCACTACTATAGCACTTGAATAATCGTGGCGATGTAAAACAGTAACTACTCCGGGCGAACGAAAAGAAGGAACTGAAGGAACTGCTCGTGTCTGGCGGTAGCCTCCTTATATATTGTTTGATTATGCTGATGGTTGCGTTTCTTTGTTTCTTGTTGAGTAATTAATTATTGCTCATATAACTTATATATATAGTGAAAAACGTTTAACACGAAACTGAGGGGACCCTAATAATTTTTCGTGTTAAAAGATGCATGCCAAAATACTCGAACAATATTTTCGATGTTGTCAAACTTTATTAATTCGTTTTCCTGCTTTACACTTGTAGGTACATACATTGACACTGTCTATTTACATACACTTGCGGTAATTGTGTAGGGACAATATATATATATATTGTCAGAAGACCAGATTGGATTTACTATTGGGAAATCATGTATGAACATTACTTTTTGTTTAAGGCAACTTATCCAGAAAATGGTCACGAACAAAAAACAGGAGCTTCGCTTTGTATCTGTGGATCTTCGAAAGGCCTGACTTTTAGGGAAGCCTGACTTCCAAAGCCCTGGGCGAAATTATGGCAGCCTTGAAAGGATCTGGGTGTTGACGACGGAATTGTGTGGCTTGAAGGATGATCTTCATCTGTAAAAGTGGGCAACATGACTTCAGACAGCAATTTTACCTCTAAAGGTTTGTGACAAGGATACTGTATGTCTCTAGTTCTTGCAATTGCAGCAATTGTAGATTGTAATTGTAGCTGTAATAATATATATTTAGACTAAGTTTTATTTAGTGTTATCGGTTTTGGACCTTTGCATTACACTATATATGGATTCCAGTTAAGAGACCCAAGTTTCCATTTCTTGCTTTTCACTGATAGTCCAAGACGAAGATGTGTTATTGCTTACATGAGCAGAAAGCTTATACAAATATAGGAGGATTGGGGTCTAACGGTCAACCCCGGGTTCCTGGAGGAGAACCGTTAGTTGGAAGGATAGAGGGGATATTAGACTTAGTTTCACTCAAAGTGTGCAAAGCTTTAAGTATTTGGGGATCATTACTTGACTTGAAACGCCAAATTATTGAAGATATATCCTATCGCGAATAGATCAGGCTATAGCCGCAATTAGATCCCTGGACGTACAAAATTTCAAGATTTATAAAATAAAAATCCTGGGAAGAGCGGTAGTAGAGAAATATTTCAACTTGACGGTGTGGGAGCTGGACCATTGGCAAGCAATAAAGAGGCAGACAGGAAGCAATCGAAATGGATGTGCTAAGAAGAAGAGTGACGGAATTCGACCGACAGCGGAGTGAAAATATATAAAATTTGAAATAAAAGCTGAGGAATTGGTAGTGAATCACACTAAGGTGAGAGTGATAATATTATGGGGATGTCCAGCGAATGATGGAAGAGAGATGACCATTGCAGTTAATAAAATGGTCCCCCCAGGAAGGAGAAAACGAAGAAGATCCAAAGCAAACTGGAGGGGTACAATTGCTAGAACGATGTGCAAGAGAGATCTAGGGCAAAGGGTCTGGGGAGATAGAATATTATGGAACCTGAGAACTGTAACTGCTGACAAGTGGAGAAAAAAGAACGGATTGAAATAATATTTATTTAGACTAGTATTAAAGTGAGCTTTTTATATTCGAGTATAAATATTGTTATTGAACAAGAGTTGAGTTGTAACATTCCCAAGGGTAAAATATTACATGTTCCGACTATTATTAGAATTTTTTGAATGAAATATTCAAATATATTTGTCTGTCCCTGAAATTATATTATTTCAGGTATAGAGTGAATATCTTGTGTATCTACTTAGTAGATTGCAATTGTAACTGAAATAAGAACATATTCGCATGCAA